>JAUTBT010036897.1:0-17859 GCA_032361225.1 Lepetodrilus schrolli
AGCGTTATCACCTGTAGAATAACATTGTTGTCCTACTGACGTTATCTCCTGTGGGAGCCAGTATTTGGTGATAAAAACGGTTCCTATTGTTAAATTAAATTCCCACCTGGTTAACAACGATAACATCACTGGAAAGTGTACCGTAATTAATTAGTTGGTCCATTTTTAGGTGAACTCGTTTATCGGACGAATTTTAGCTGCAACACGGCATTGTGCAACAGCGAAATAAACTGGTTCCAAATCACTGTGCGATGAATTTGTGTTTCCTCATTTCGCCGTCTATTAGAGACTGATTGTTCTTTAACAGGCGCCCAGTCATAGCCCATTATGACGTTAAATCCATTGTTTGACTTTACCTGTTCCGCATTTCCCTCTACAGGATGACTGGCTCGACCAACGGTTTCATGGGTCAAATATTGAGCAAAGGTTTCAAAGTAATTTGTAAATCGATCAATAAAAAAACAAAACAAACAACTAACATTTACGAATGCATGTACTTAAAAGTTTACTACGATCATGATGCATCAGATATCATAACAATGTGTTTACGCTGGCTAGCGACAGAACCACTACGGTCACTGTGATTGTGATCACTCGTAGTAGCTAGCCTTGCCGCGGGATCTGCGCCAATTGAGTCGTCGTCAAGGGTATCTCTCTTATCCACTATGGGACCATAGAGCTCTCGTAAGTGTACGATCCCCGTGTATAAAAGATCGCTTCGAGAGCGCTACAGACTAGTCTCGTAGTAGAGCTTCGTGAAACGATACCCACGTAGTCCCCCTATTGGAAACTAAATTGCTTACCATTTTCTTCATACTGTTAGAGAACTTCATTACAATTATTGTCAAGTTCTCCCATGGTTTCATTGTAACTTCCCGTACTAAAATTGAGATATTCATCAAACTAACATGCGTGTTAGCCATTGTGAATTATTTGTATAATAATTATAGTTCCGGCAACTAATTTTCTTACGCTGTGATTATTCCGATTGTTCTTCTGTGCTAATGGAAATGTCCCGTAGTATTACTACGATTGGACAACACATTTAAAACCATTTCGACCAATCAAATTCAAGGAAATTTACATATTATGGTACAATTTGAATTATTTGTATAATTATAGTTCCGGCAACTAATTTTCTTACGCTGTGATTATTCCGATTGTTCTTCTATGATCTAACGGAAATTTCCAGTAGTGTTATTGCGATTGGGCCAGACTTTTGAAACCATTTCAACCAATCAAATTCAAGGAAATTTAAATATTATGGTACAATATATTTTATAAATTCTCTCAGTAACGTGACTAAACTTATATTTTATAACACGCATTATCGGCCCAGAATATTATCTCTATACCATATTGTTAGGTAATGTAGATTTCCCAGGCGGTGAAATTAGCACTAAGGGATAGACGATTGTAAATTACGTATGGACAGTGATGCAACGTTTAGTACAAACAGTGGGTAGTAGTGTCAATGGATGCAACAATTGGTGCATTAAGAGAGATGCCGGATATTTACAGATACCATTTATTAACCCTCTGTCAGCGGTCGAGTAGGTACGGAGTTGTATGAACCGCTGCGACAATTGGTGTATTGAGAGATAGGTAAAGATATATTATATTCGGATTAGGCAATTTATCAGCGGGCAGATATATCATTATGGCTATATATCATTATGTTGGTCAAATGTGTATAAAACACGGGTCAGTTCCTTGCCAGGTACATTGTCATTCAATAAACAATCAGGAACTGATCTGGAGAATTCTTGTTTTAAGGTGTCGCACCGGAAAGATCACGTACCTAAAGCCCGCTGCACCCACCCCCCACCCCCCAACCGACCCAGTCAAAATGCCAACTGGTATACTTCTGGACTACCAAACAACAAAACCTAATCCATTATATTTATGAAATATATACATAAAATGCTGAATTATCTCTATATTTTTATCAACACATTGGTTTATATAATATATCTATTAATCATTACATCTTGTCAACATCGTATTAACACGTTCTTTAAAAAAGTTATTATTTTAATTTGGAAAAACAAAAGAGATTTATGCTTGAAAATGTTGATTATGGATGATTTTTTTTCGGGGGTGACGTTTGTGACACATTGAAACATTATGAATTGTAATACATCATTTACTATTTTTTTTCACACCTTGCCTTAAAACTCGACTCGTGGAAAAATATCTAGTTTTCGTGCATTCTATATTTCATCATGTTATTTCGAATTCCTCACATTCTTATGTCAGAACAATTTGGTATACGAGAGATATTTATTACTTTCCCGGTTTGTGCTGTCACCAAAATAACCTGGGGCACGATCTACAAAGCTATCTTATCTTTACAAAAGAATATCAAAATGTTTAAGGAAGGAAACGAGATCTGAGTTTAATTATAATGCGTTACAATCAATCGATTTTAAACCTATCTTAAAGACATACAATCACGGTTTGTTGACATACTTCATGGTCAAACGTATTGTACCTGAAAGTACATGAACATGTACAAGTTCTTTTGTCTACACAAATATATATTGGGCAACAAGCTACATTTTCCGCATGCCCCACTGGTTTTCAACATTTTAATATTTTTTTCATAGTTTTGCATGTTTTATCGCAAGATACAACAATAATAATAATAATAATAATAATAATAATAATTTTATTTTTATTTTTTAAAAACACATTGAAAATATATTGAAAATATATATAACAATATTGAAAACCAGTGGGGTATGCGGAAAGGGAAAATGTAGCTTGTACCCTAATATTTATATAGACAAATCAAATGCACATACTCTCAGGTGGTGATCCTCATCTTACGATAGGTTAGGTTTACAATCGATTGTAGCTCTGTGGAGCAGGCCTCATGCTATCTTGCTGGAAAGTTGTTGCAACGCTAGTATGAAAAGCGTACTATGTTGTTGGGTTTCTTTTCTAGAAGCTCTCGTATTATCTAATAGCGACCAAATGGCGATGTACATGGCGATCGGGCACTTACGAGAGCGCTGCGGTTTCATAGTGGGTTGGAGAGCTTCAAGGGTGTCGTTGCTCGAACTCTCGTATCCATTAAAGGCATACAATCACGCGTTTGTTTACATATTTCATCGTCAAACGTATTTTTACATGAAAGTATGTACATGTGATGTGTCTACACAAGTATATTGGGTAATCAGCTACATTTCCCGCATATCAAGTCTTTTAGACTAGAAAATTGAGATATTTACAGTACATTACCAACTGATTATTCGGGTTTTACCGGAAATGTACATTGCACTGGAATGTTACCTTTTCTACAGCGGTGAAAAGATGTTTGGTGGTACAAAAGCGAGTATATGTATGCTAGGTGCATGTACTTTGCATTTAAAACTCCAATTAAATACACGACAACTTGATCTGTGAGTGTATGCCTATAACATACCATATATAATAGCGTTCTAGTAGCGATCTCTTATACATGACGATCAGGCAATAATGGCTATGACAGCTTCGCGAAACGCATATCAACAAGATATATTGGAACTCATACAGCTGTTCAATAACCGGTTGTCTCCCTTGACTATGCAGAGTTTCCCTTCCATAGGGAAATCACGCTATATTTGACACGTTTTCGTAAATATCTTGAAATTGGTTACTAATTGCCCATTACAAGTAGATTCGAGTAGAATGGCATATAACAAAATTAATAACTGAATAATGTTTTCATAATTATTCTCTAAAAATTACAACCGTATGTTTAACGTCAAAGTTTGCCTGTCAGTATAAAATTAACACTACAGTGATACGATCCCTGACCACCGACGGCGGCAAAATAGGAAATTCACCGACTTATACTCAACCAATCACCTAACATAACCGACATGATTATACCTTCATCTTTCGATCAATCGCATTTATCCAGTAATTTATCACAATTAGGGACCGTCATTTTAACGCTAAAGATAATATTTTACAACCGGTGTCGATGCAAAAGTGAGTCCCCACGCATTTCCACCGAATTTAACCAACACACACGAAGTACTAGTTGGCAACCTGCTCATGTATACATGCACAACATTGTACACGCATATTAAATTAAAGCAAATTAAGATGTTACGTGTTATTTAGACAATTTCTAAGAATACTCATGCATACGAATTTGCCAGCGAGCTGTAATTTGTATATGCGTGTATTTCGCCTAACACCAACCTGTATAGCCACTCACACAGGATGACATAAAGGGACAGAACTCTGTCCAAGGCCCACTGGCATAGTTTGAATAAATCTTGATATGATAACTGCGTACTGCTCTCATAAATGCATTCCGTCCTCATACTGACCTCCCTCTGTGCTGCTGCCTTTTGTAGAGCAATGTCGTCCTCGTCGGAGGATTTCTGATAGAGCATTTCCTGTTTCTTAGCAACGGGAGTAACCATGGCTTTCATCTCGTTGAACGTCGCATAGGGATTAATATTGCCTTCGTCCTCTGCAACGGTCAAAATACAGGACCGTAAATAATATGAAAAAGAACACGCATTGAAAGCAAAATAAGGAATATCATTACTACCATTATCTAGCATCACCATGCAACTATAAGTGACCGTTAAGGTGCCTTCCCGCGGTGCGATTTGTATGAACAACTTGTAGATCGACGTATCCTTAATTTGTATGATCAATAAAATAAAAAAATAAAATCGACCTGTTGATCATAACGGCAGGCTTAAAGTTATTAAATTTGCCAAGGAGACATTTAGCTCCTGCAGATCCAGAAACAATTAAAATAACACTTGTCGTCAAATGCAAAATTAGGTCGCCATGGCTCCCAACATAGTCGCTAATTTGAGCCTGTGACGTAGAATCAATTATATTCCATTGTTCTCGTACATCGATAATACAAGTTGTTTAAACAAATCTCAACGTGAGAAGGCACCTTTACCGCCACTAGGTCACGTCAAATATCACGACCAACGTATTCCGACGTAAATTCGACGGTTCTATGTTCGCATTTACCTGATCTTCCGCAAGACCCGTTATCGCTGTTGGTCTTGCTGCTGTCGTGAATGAGCCAGGACTGGCTATTCCCGTTCAGATTGTCTTCACTGTGCAGAGATATCAGCAGATTGACGTTCCTCTTACTAAACTGCTCCGGTGTAGTGCTGTTGCTACTATCAAGGTCAACGTTTAGACGCTTGTCAAGGTCATTCATGAGTGACGTTTCTGCTGTAATGTCTCTTCGCAGGTTTGACGCTGTTTCTGAGTTAGAAAACCAGCCATTGTTTAGTGATGAGGAAGAAATGTCAGTAAACAAATGTCGTTCAATGATAAAAAGTACAATACCAAACAGTATGCTACATTTCGATACAATACAATGTATATACATTATACATGTGCCAAGCAATAGACATAACAAATGCATCACTAAAAAGCATGCATTTCTCTGAATGATACAACGTTTTATACAATTACAAGGTTAATTATACCATCAATATGTCCATCAACATTGTTCATGCCACACCTCGATTGCATCGCATTCATTCATTTAACCATGCATGTTGACAATGCAAGCCCACAATCACAATGGCAATGCTAAATTCATTATGACATTATTGTTATACCATGGTGGCATTGGTGATGACAATACATAGATTCCAGTTCGGCCGGTATTTAGTTAATGTATTTTGAGTACTCTCTACAGTAATATTATTATGGTCCCGTATCGTGGCACATGGTCCCGTGCATTGCACTGCTGACCGCTAAGGTTAAAGTGAAGCACGTTCGAGCTCGGCTGCTTGGATGACCGAGAATCTGATCGTATCTAGGATTCGTTCATTGAATCACAGGCTGAAAAACCTGTGGTGTTACCTTGGGCAAGTGGTTTAGTACCCGGAAGGATGAGAATGGACATGTGAATGATAACCTTGTGGCGCTTTGAACGGAAGCTTTGGTTGTATACTTCCCAGGGAGTTGATAATGACCGTGAGTGCACACAATTCCATTGACCGGGGCAATAATGTAGGCATGCCTCCGAGCGTGGATTTGGCGTAATATAAATGTTCCCAATATTATTATTAATAACCATGCATCTTGTGTATGCTCATTATCGAAACGCAGACTATTATGCTTATAAATTTGACAGATTGATGTTAAAGCAGACATCCTGGGTTATGTTTCGAGGATGGCGTATACGAATAGACATGCAAACTGCTTTCATTGGCATACGTTTTTCAGATAGATACGAACTAATCGTATTTTGACATTGCCTCGAAGACTTTATTTTCATAAAGAACAGAAAGGACAGTAACGGCGATTTAGACTATACTAGTATTCGGTGGATTCGATCAAACTAGCATCGGCGAGGTGTAGGTATGACGCTATCCAATGTGCTACCTCGCGAATATTGATAACTATTCTCTAATAATCATGAAGGCAGTTAAATGGACATCATTCTTCTTACAGAATTGGTATAACATTAAACACCGACGACATCATGCAGTCATCATAGATAATTCTGGACCTCTGCATCATATCATGTATCCTATCACATGTTTAATGTGAAATAACTTGTCGGAATAACATGTCGTCAAAATTTCAAGATGGGACAGAAATATTTCCAGCAATTTCTTACTGTTGTTTTATATAAGTCTTTATACTGCAGTAAAATAAAACATAAGGGAAGGCACACTCAGTTGTTTGCACACTCAGTTGTTTCATGCAACGAGAGGCAACTAATAAGTGCCATGCTTCCATAGACCAAAGAGACGTAAGCAAACACATGCAATATAATATTGCCCATGCATCTTTTTCGCATGTATTGTATATTTTATTAAAATTACTTGATTCAGTTTAAAGCATACTAGTAGACCACTTTATGTGTCGCATTTGAAAGTAATTTAAACAAATCCATATTATCGTTCCCTTAAGCTTTGAAGATAAAAAGTAAATACATCTTATTTTGATATCAAGACAGAATACGATAGACGTAATATCATCATATCATATATAGTATTGACTAGTATAGGATATTACGACATTATTTACGACATACATTTTGCATCACAATTCATGCTTTAACGCATACAATCACGGTTTGTTGACATATTTTCCGCAGGTCCCATTGGTTTTCAATATTTTCATAGTTTTTCATGGTTTTGTATATTTTATCGCGAGATCGATAACAATACAAACATAACTTAAAATATGAAAATATTGAAAACCAGTGGGACCTGCGGAAAATGTAGCTTGTTGCCCAATATACTTGTGTAGATAAATCACATGTACATACTTTCAAGTAAGATACGTTTGACCATGATTTATATCAACAAGCCGTAATTGTATGCCATTAAACTACAAATCTCATTCCAATACGTACACCATTGACCATCCAGACGACAACACTGAGTTGTAGAAGATGTTGGTTTATACGTACTTCTCAACATACCTTTGTACCGTAAACGGTCTCGACGTCGACGACAATATAAGAAAACTCCAACTCCAAACACCATCAGTAGAATAACAGCTCCACACAGTGGAACCATGATGTAGATCTTTTCATAGAACTCGCTTTCCTCTTTGTGAACGACATAGATGGGGAGAATAGTGCCTGTGGAGTTAAATTATTGTTATAATTATTATTGCTCATTATGATAATAATAACAATACTAATTATTATTATTGCTATTATTTTCATCATAATTATTAATATACATTAAGTAAAATTAAAGACAATATAAAAATAATAATAGAAAGAGCAATTTATTACTAAAATCTAATATATTTTAAACATATATAACCTGTTAACTGAATTTTGTTAAAAGTTAAATCTGCATGAATTAAAATTAAATTGATTTTGTCTGTATAATGTAGTATGTCGTAGGTGTGCATTCTGTGAAACCCATCTTCCGTAGACCACGTGATCTAACTAAACGGAGTTAGCGTAGCTCGGAGTTCTAGCCTTCCCTGGGGGAGATTTGTGAAACCTGATATGTTTCGAAATAAAGAAGAATGTCATTTTCTAGCAGTTGAAAATGATAAACTTATCCAATCAATAAACGCTAGCTCATTAACACTGAAAAGCATGCGTTTGAATTCCGTTTGACGTCATTTATTTTTATACATCACCGACCGCTTTATTCATTCAAAAGAGGATTAGTTAAATCTGTGACGGGAAATGAGAATAAATCTCTTCCAGAATAACGATGCTAAAAGCAATTCAGAAAGCTAAAACCTTCATATCGATTTTTTTTTCTTTTACGATTCATTACAATTGTAATTACGCTTCCTGACAATTCAAAGTTCAACTTTCAAGTGTTAATTGCGTACATGAAACTGTGCTTAAAACAGCTTTTAACTTTTATGAGTAAGTTGATCAATGCATCTGTTACAAAGCAATAGAGTTAATACACTCAGATCCCAAATCGTAACATTACAGATAGTTCGCCTTGCGCTGGTGAACTCTTTATAGTGTATGTGTACTTATATACATAGTACGAACCAGATTTAAAGGGTAATAACAAATCTCTTTCTATTCTGCCATGTACAACCTTCTAACATACAACCTTCTAACATACAACCTTCTAACATACAACCTTCTAACGTTTTACATACTCATGATGATGTCGGTATTTCGTCGACGAAACGTTAATTCGACAGTTTTAATGAAGACAATACGTCATGCGGACGGTGTTCCGGATGTTGTTTGCAAAACGCGTTGATCTTTCATGAATACATTAAATTAGACATAATGTTTTGGAGACAGGAGATCTTTATGGCCGACACATTTTAGTTATTAATGGCCGGCATCTTTCACAATTCAGTTACTAATGACCGACACCTTTCAGTTATTAATGGCCGATGCCTTTCAGTTATTAATGGTCGACACCTTTCAGTCATTAATTGCTGATGATTTATTAATGGCCGACACGTTTCAGTTATCAGTGGCCGAAACCTTTGACTTATTAATGGCCGACGAATTATCAATGGCCGACACATTTTAGTTATTACTTTAAAATGTATTCCTACCGGCCATGGGCATTCGACAGACAATGATACTTTGCATTTTACGTGAACAAAAAATATCCAAAGTGTCACGTACTGCCTGTATAAGTAAGGGTTGCAAACCGGAGTTCACTCTCCGTGGAACCAGCGTCACTGTGCGCGCTGACCGACATAATATACCACGTGGCAGGGTGGAGATCTTGAACCGTGAACAACGTCTGAAAGATCAAGGACAAAGTCAGAAAACAAGTAATTGAAGAGCAAATTTTACGTCTTCTGTAATTACATATTTAAATTACATTATTTGAATTTGGTATAATTCTTCTCTCCAGATTACTATATGATTTAATAATCAACGACCAATGAAAATAAAATTAATGAATAATAAAAGTACAATCGATAGACCTTTCGCAGCATGTCATGTGACCTACTCACAGTATTTGATTTGATGCTGTTGGAAACGAGCACCCAGTGATCGTCGCCCCATACGCGGTACTTCACAGAGTAAAAGCGGATTGGACAGCCAGAGGTCAGCCACGTGCCAAGGTCAAGGTCGACCGAGGTCACATTGACCTCCTTCAGAAGCATGCTTTGCGGTGGGCCTATTGGTTCTGGAATAAAACAAATAGAAAAACGCCGGAGATTAAAGGTCTGTTTTACGTTAACTTTCTATACGTAATATTATAAGTATATGCAGAGAATAATTTCCTTGGGAATTTTTTTATTTTTTTTTTACATCGCAGTACAAAAAGACAGAGATGTGACTATAACATTTGGTATCCAAGAACATTATAATGTTGCAGGTACTTTTCAAGAACATGCAGACGCGTTGGAAAAAGAATGGTATCAGATTCCTCAAGCTGAGTATCTAACTTTCGTAGAAAGAGTATCCACAAACTATAATCTGCCGGTGCTTAAATTATTTTGATGAGTATATTAATGTTACCTGATCCATTTGTCCTTGCTGACACCACCACACTGTCCAAGCTGTCACCCAGTCTATTGAAGGCGTGTAATGTGAACTTGTAAGCTGTTCCACACAGAAGATTGGCAGAGATATATGTCCGGTTAGTTCTACCTAGCGAGATCGTCTTCCAAGAGCCATGCTCCTTCTTGTAGTTTAAATCGAAACCTGGAAATAAAATAATCACAAAATTCGTTATTATTATTCTTTTACTTGAAAATATTTATTCAATAATCACCATTTTAGTTTGATTTGAACATCTATACTAATTCATACAAGCATATAGCATATTGCTCTATAAACAATTCTACCTAACCTCCTATAGTACTTTGTTGAAACCTCGCTGCCTGGCTAGAGAACACTAGAGAACGTATTGGGCCCGTGAATAGGTCATGTCTATTTTTTGAATGTCCATCCATTTCCCAGAATCTTCCAAGTTCCGGTGATTGCCAAACACGAGTATTAGGCATTAGGTGGACTAAACTCAGGATAAAATCTTAATACGCCGTTAATACGGATCGTGTGCTTATATTTCTGTTCGATTCTGTTCGTAAATAAAACAACAGCCACGCACATGCCACCGTGTAGGTTATCACCAGACTCGTTAAACCGGATATGTCTAAAAATAGAATTTGACCCACATGCGCGCTATTGTAAGAGCATTAATAGCCTATATGGCAGTGGCTACGTTGTGTCTGTACCTTGTATTGGACTTCCACCATTGCTGCCAGATAGCCAGTTGACCTGTATGGTCGTAGTTGTGGTCAGTGCCAGATAAAGCCGTGGTGGCTGAGGAACAGCTAGAAAGAAAACCACAAATATATTTCTAAACAAAAACAAAAATTTCATCAGCAATATTGCATTACGTCTTCATAAAAACTATCGTGTTGCTCAGAGTTTCGCTACTTATAGTGTACGGACATCATTGGGTTCAGGAATCGATCTAAGTATAATCATCCTCGAAACATAGACTATCATCGTCACTTACATCGTGTTAAGTAGCCTAGGCATAATGTTCGGGGTTTCGAGGATGTGTACAATGAACTTGGAACGGTTATCAACAAACTGTACTCTAACTTAAAATAGCCACACAATGATGTAGCGGCTTTACGTTGCTTTACGTTGTTGCTCTGAAACAACATTTATCAAACTATGCGATAATTCTAACGATTTGATTGGTTGAGAGGTGTCCCGTAAAATGCTGTCTAGTAATTTACATTGTTGCTCGGAAACTACATATACCGGTAGATATATATGTTGAGTTGTATGTTATGTCAAAACGTTAGATTTTTTTTCAGGTTTTAATAATTTTACTTACTTCCTTGGTGATCTCCAACTGAAAATATAAATTTGGATACAAATTAGCCATGTTCATGAAATTATCAAATTATCAAAACTAATGGGGTGACATGTTTTATTTGTATTCAAGTAGATTTCCACTATCAACATATATACTTCGCTAATAATAACATATACCAATAGTTGGAAGCAGGGGGAAATGATAGATAACGTGGATCTCACGAAATGTCCAGAAACGCCAGGTAACAGTAACTTCAGATAAGGCTATGTTAAAATTAGGTAACGCTAGGTAACACGCTACAAAACCATACAGCCCCGAGATTACAAAACGTTTTTTTAGTACGATGTAAATCCTGCACAAGCTCAAATGTTAAACGAGGGTTTGTGAACAAACCTTTGAGTTGATCTCAGGGCTAGCTTAAACTGGGCTTATACTTTTGACGCCGTCACGCGCCGCAATAAGCTACGGCACGCTACCCCGGTTCGCGGCGTTAGCCGACGAGTGTCGGCAGACGCGACCACGCGTTTAGCGACAGCGTCCCAAGTGTAAAATGTTACGCCGTCTTGCGCCGTTAGACGGGGAGTTTTCTGGCGTGGAAAGTATAAACCTGTGCGCTGGCTAGCGTGTTGCGGCGTGTGAAGACGTCAAAAGTATAAATCCAACTTAATGCTTACACGTAACGCTACAAGTAAATTCACTGACCTTGAACTTTGAGCACGTAGGTAATTGAGTCGCTGCCGTGCTCATTCTCCGTGTTACACGTGTAGTTGGCGGCGTCCGACCCAGCTACCATGCTGATACTGAGAGAACTGTTGTGGAGAATCTTCACCCTGTCAGACTGCTGCAGTCTGGAACCTCTGGAGAGAGAATTCATTATTTATTCAATTGCAAAAGGTGACATAAAAGGAAAACAGACACAATAATGTGACACAATAAAACACATTGAAATGATAAATTGTTGTTTTACTGGAAAACCAAATGTAAATATACGAAACCAATAATGTAAGTATAATATAAGTGTTTCGAAAATGTGTATAAGTTTGTGCTGTACAATTATATTTCTAAGTGGATCAGTACTACGGGTTATGTGGGTGGTCCTCACCTGACACTCCAGTATACTGTGGGTGAGGGTTCGCCCACAGCTTCGCAAGGCAACATCACCGTCTGGTGCCAGAACACTATGAGAGTATTAGGGAAACTGGCTATGTGCGCCGGAACTGCAATACAAGAAATCGGTGGTCAGACATCTGGTGGCATTGTCATTTACTTATTATTTATTTAATTGTCTATTTATGTTGGATATTGTAGTATAAATTGAAATTCATACTTTCCGTGTTCGATAATTTTCTAGTATCTCAAATAAAAATGATTAAATCGCAATCCGTTAGTTAAATTCCTATATGAACAAATTAATCTCAACAAATCTATACTATATACTTTTATAAATTTAGATCCAACCCTAATGGTTTTCAAATTATATCATAAAATACAAAATATTAATAAGTAATAATAATAAATATTCCGTGCACCAGGACATGCTCGCGGCGCTAGTTGGTAAATCATTAATAATTTTGAAGAGTGAACAGGTGTATGTCTTAACCAGAGTTCTGAAAGAGGAATAGCAAGGACAAGTCTTGAAGTGAACAAGTATGTTGTTCCAAAGGAATGAATACGCACATGAATACATATAGATATTGATGTTAACTAATAACCATTTCAAACAAGTTCTGCGAACCTGTTTTCTGCGGAGCAGCTATTGCCAGACCAGTTTTCTCTCCTTCTCCCATGATGGTTCTGGCGGAGACACGGAACCCGTACTCCTTCCCCGACTGCAGCCCTGGCACCATGTACTGCATCGTCTCCGCCGGGAGGTGCACAGCGTTCTCGGGCTGCGAGTACAAAGAACCAATGCGAATAACTCCAGTTCTGTTCTTTCAAAGCAGTGTATGCTCACCTACACGTACAGGTAAGTCATGGAGTACCATGTAGACTCTAGGTGATCAGCCAATGAGAACGATTCCAGTTCTATGCCTTCTAATAGTGCTAGTGTATTGCTCATCTAGACGTACATGTACGGATGGGGTATCTGTACACTGTAGGTCATGAGCCAATGCGAATGGCGCCAGTTCTTTTCCTTCTAGCAATAAATCGCTACACTAAATGTACATGTAACTCCACTGGGATCATCTTAACAGAATCTCATAGGAGTACGTTATAGGAGTATCGTATAGGGGCATGAACATATAATAGGAGCATCTTATATACATTGTCATAGAAGTATTTTATTATAGGAGTATGAGCATATATTACCGTTAGGAGCATCTTATAACAGCATCGTGTAGAAGTATCTTATAGGAGTATGAGCATATTATAGGAGCATCTAATAGGAGCATCTTAGAGCAAGGCATTACATGTGTGTTACCTGGATATCAAAGGTACCATTCCGGACGTAGAGCGTGTACTTGATGATGACGCCATTGGGATGTTTGGGTGGTTGCCAGGAGATAAGAATGGCACTTCTGTTTACCGCCGAAGCTTTAATGTCCGCCGGAGCTTCCGGTTCTGAAAAACAAAATAAACACTCCGAACTTATAATAATAAAACTTAAATTAAAAAAGAATAATATTTAAAGTAAAAAAACACATATATTACTTGCTAAATATTGATATACTACTGTAATAAATATGTTTTACTTTCTTTCCATTAAAAAAAATAATTAAGTTTTATTATTATATTTTTTGTATGAATGTATTCCGCAGCATAATCCTTTCCGTATGTTGTACACATTTTGAGTTTTCACCTTTGGACAAGTTACTTGCATTTCTTGTGCTGCAGTGATAAGACTATATACGTTCACTTACTGTCCTCCAACGTTCTGAGATAGATGGGATCACTTCTCACACCTTCTCCCTTCCTGGTGTACGCTAGAACCTGCACGCTATAGTTTGTGTAGCGTTCCAGCCGGGACAAAATGGCCTCCAGCTTCGCGGACGTCACGAAGTTGGCGTCGCTCTCGTCTGCAACGTTAACGTAATATAATTTTTCATTGACCATCAGGAGTAGGAGAGAATAATGCTTGACCTCAACTGTGAAGGATCACCTATACTAGGTACACGGTCTAACAGGAAATCTATTGAAATTATTATGAAATGATGATAATGTGAATGATCGTCGAATGTATATGAAAGTTTGAAATTCTAATAATTAATTATGATGAAATTATGAGGACCGGGGTATAGGTTCACGAAACTCGCATAAGTTCCCGATCGCTATATATCAAAGATAAAAGAACTTCGTGAACCGATACCAAGGTAATCATGTTGTAGGCTCACCTTCGTCCAGTCTGACAGGCTTGTAAAGGATCTTGTAACCTTGGAGAATACCATGGAGGGTGTAGAGGGGAGGGGGTGACCACACGACACGAATCGTCATTGCTCCCAGAGCACTGGCTTGAACACCTTGCGGCGGTTGACTTGGAACTGGAAATGGAAGGAATAATTAGGGTTCGATTGCGATTGCGCAAAATATAAATGTATGCTAATTACCTTCGCGGTTCAAGAATGGTTTGTTTGTGTGTGTGTGTGTGTGTGTGTGTGTGTGTGTGTGTGCATGTGTGTGTGTGTGTGTGTGTGTGTGTGTTTGTGTGGATATATATATATATATATATATATATATATATGTATATGTGTATATGCATTCAGGATATGCTATTCGCCTGGGTTTCACGAGAGGATCGTACCGGTAGTTCTGTCTTAAAACGATGCTTACGTCACTTCCTGCTATATTAAAACCATGGCGCACGGCCCCATTTCCGCTCACAGTACGACCCCTACATGAAACGCGGCCCCGCCCTCTAAAGCAACATATACAGTTGGTCATTAGATGATGGTCAAACTGTATATCTCAGCGTCCTAGGAAATGTTCTCACCGTCCTCCAGCGTGAAGACCTGTATGTCCTCGGACTGCGGGCTGATGCCCTTCCCGTTGTACGCCTTGATGTGGATGGTGTACTCCGTAAACTTCTTCAAGTTGTGGATGGTGTGCTCCGTCATCTCATCGTCATTGTCCTTAGCCTTCTTGGTGATGTACAGGAAGTGGGTGGGGCTGTTGGTCTCCTTGTACCCGATGTAGTACCCCAGGATCTTCCCGTTCCTCAGCCCCAGAGGCGGTGACTATACCAAAATGACGCGTAATATTATTGAGACCATTGTTCTATGGTAACTGTACCTGCGATACCTGGAATTCGTTTCACTGACAGGAACCGTCGACGATGAGTGAGTGAATTATTGTTTTACGTCACACTATGAATCTTTCAGCAATAAGTTACGAAACTGTAGAAGGAAGCAATGCTGTCTTAAACACATGCCAAATTCATCCTTGCGTACGAACACTCACTGACTCCGGGTCTCGAGGATGGGGGATGACATGAGATGCACATTATGGGTAGAGAACTGAATGACTGAATGTTATTAACATGTCTTCATGGTTACATTACTACATAGTAGGGTATCGGTTCTAACTTCTTATCATATCCACTATGAGACAATAGCGCTCTCGTACATGTCAGGATCGCTATGTACAAGAGATCGCTAGTTATCACTTACCTCCCAAGTTACTTTCAGCGCCTGAGAACCGATAGCTTTCACAACGACCTCCTTTGGCGGCCCCGTAGGAGCTGTAAGGTTAAATTATATATGTTAGACGATCGACATGACATAGCGATGGTGAAAACAACGCATTAGTAACGTCCAAATGATCATGATCTCTCTCTCTCTCTCTCTCTCTCTCTCTCTCTCTCTTCTCTCTCTTACAATCTATATATATCTTTCTCTCTCTCGCTCTTTCTTTCTTTCTTTCTCTCTCTCTCTTTCTTGCTCCCTCTTCTCTCTCTTTCTCTCTCTTACAATCTATATATCTCTTTCTCTCTCTCTATTTATTTCTTTCTCTCTCTCTCTCTCTCTCTTTCTCTCTCTCTCTATCTCTCTCTCTTCTCTCTCTCTTTCTCTCTCTTACAATCTATATATCTCTCTCTCTGTTCTCTTTCTCTCCCTCGCTCTCTCTCCCCCCTCCCTCACTCCCTCCATACCTTCCTCCTCTGTGGTAGCAAACACGACACCACTAGGCCGACTGTAACCTATGGAGTTGTTGGCCAGGACCCGGATGTCGTACGGGAATGCTGGGTGAAGACCGGTCAAGGTCACGTACAGCTGGGACGCAGGGACGCTGGTGTTGGCCAATACTCCCTGCCATACATCTGGAAGTAAGGACCGTTCCATGTTATTATTAAATTCACAAGTTGTATATATAGTAAATTCAAGTATTACATTTTATTAATAAAAAAAATGAAGATTTTACAGAAAAGAAGTATGATAGTTTTTGGAATTAATTTAAGTTCAGAATTAATAATCAGAATTAATAATAACGAGTTGTTGACATGCTTCATGATCAACCGAAATATGTCAATAAACCGTGCTTGCGTGCCTTTAAAACAAGTCACATGGGATTTCATATGCGTGTAGCCGATAAATGGCTTAATAAATATGCATTGAACAAAGTGCATGGCACATTCGTCCATGTGTTATTCTGAATTTCAGTATTTCACAAATGTTCACCTAAGAGGGCAAATACAACATACACATTCCTTTGCATTTTGTGACACACTGTTATTACAGATCCCAGATTTATACGTACCCGACTTGTTCTTGTATTGTATGACGTACGCCGTCAACGCGCTGTTGCCGTCAAAAGGCATGACCCACGTTAGTGTGGCGGTTCTGCTGGTGACGTTCGTTACCTGTGCGTTTAATGGCGGCTCTGGCGGTTCTGTGGTTACAAGAAATTGAGATTTATCGTCAAGTTGCAATTCTAATATGCCACGATTCGCTCAGCAGCATTATCTTATATGTATATCCTGTACTAAAGATTAACATCGACCATGACATTCTGGAAATACTTTAAAACCATAGTATATGAGGAACTTATAGCTTGGGAATGGATTTGTACATGAAATATTGCTGAAACATATACAGCCTTATTGTTTGTCATTGTGTATGCTTCTCAACTTACTGTATTTTATCTGCTAAAAAAACTTTGCATTACACTTCGCTTCATTACGTCACGTTATGTTACGTTAAATTACGTTGCGTTGCGTTGATCTCACTGAACCGTGTCTTACCGTTCACAATCAGTCGGATCATGAGAGTGTCATGACCAAACTTGTTCTTCGCATTGCACACGTAGATTCCCGAGTCGTTCCGAATGGCTGGCTGAAGGCTGAGTTGGGACAGTTTGCCACGCTGTGTGTTGTGCGTAATAACTTTTGCTCTGCAAATGTTTAAATGGTCATTTGATTAATACAATCAATGAATATACCCTATTTCAAACATACTGATATAGCATCTGGAGAAAAGAAGATTCTGATGTTGCACGATTACCAATGGTCTTTTGTCCATGTGGATTAATCAGAATTTAGATTCCATGTTGCATCTGCCATTGCCCCCAGTAGCGTAAAGGTTAATAAAACAAATTGAGGATTTGAGCGAAGAGTAGATAGGAGAGAGAGAGAGAGAGAGAGAGAGAGAGAGAGAGAGAGAGATCGGTAGAGCGTCGTGTC
>JAUTBT010036908.1:0-17857 GCA_032361225.1 Lepetodrilus schrolli
TAGTTCTGAGATATTTTCGGTAACATTACGCTTCTGTAATAACCGAGGTATCTTGTCTCTAATGCAGAGAGACAGAGAGAAAGAGAGAAAGAGAGAGAGAGAGAGAGAGAGAGAGAGAGATATTCTGAAAGTCACGCGTACACGGTATGGAATATGGCAATCGTTCACCGACGGGGTCTGTAAATCGTTCACTCCGTGATGTTACAGGAATCTCGCACTTGAAGTTAAAAATTACCGTGTCATACTAATATCACATCCGTTTTCGTGTATAAAAGCACAGTACTTTCAAATTTAAACCATAAAGGAAAATACTGTCTGTCATCATAGTGTCTTTATTATGAAGGTATATACAAATCATACAGTGCAATGACATATTAATATAATTAATATTTACAATAGTAAATATCCATATTTACGACATAAGTCTGTATCAGAATAATATTACCCAAATTGATCAATCAAACAAAATTAAAACAAATCACTCGTCAACAAGCAATCTGATCATTCAAAACAATAAATAAATAAAATAAGTATCCACATTTACGACAATGAAATAATCAGATTAATAGTATGTAAGGTCAACACAAGTATTGTCCTACTCATCCGGGTTCCCTGTGTCGTCGTAAAAGCTTTTGTAGTTATACTATCAAAATGTATCTCAAACAAGTAATCTGATAATTAACAATTTAAAAAATGCATTAAAATTTAATGAATAAGACAACTATTCAAATATCACAATTAGAAAAAGAATTCAGGAGTCAACGTACTGTCGTCATAGGACTGAGTATATTACAAATACAATAATTATTACTCGTCAACAAGCAATATAAATGCATAATTTTTTAATTATAATTATTATTATTATTATTACGTTGGTACAGACATGGTCAACATTGTTGTTTTTCATACTGTCTCTCACAAGGAGATATCACAAACTGTAAACGTGACAAACCCGACGATCCTGGAAATGACTCTTCTTGTTTTCACGTGATGAAAATGGCGCCCGGGGGCGGATTCGGAACTTTTACTTGGAAGTGGCGTTGACGTTTTCAAGGGAATTCCTTTAATAAAATCATAAATATTTGTATTAAATAGATATTGATATTAATTGCTTATTAAATATGTTTCAGGTTGTTTACACAGTGTCTCTCGACATATGTATTGAAGGCTAGCTTTAAGAAATTGACATTGCAAATATATTGATAATGAGCCATATTTCTCTAGATAGAATCCACACACAATTTTATTATTTTTGTAGACAATGACTTACAAGACTCGGTTTAAAATATGTGGTTTCAATATATATAGACCTATATCACGTGTTGTTTTATGTGCGAGTCCTATCTCTGTGGTGTAAAAAGAATTCCCTTCTAGGCGCGATAAAGCATTATTTTGTCTTATGTCCATCGTAGGGTACCATCCGTTTATAATTCATATATACATTTTTTGTCATAAATATTTTCAAATTCAATGAGAATTCCTATAACTGTCTATTGTGTTTTAATGTGGGAAAACATAGATACCTATATCAGAAACGACATCCAGACAATCTATGACGTCATCTCCAGAACCTGTAGAATAGAAAAGAAAAGCTATGATGTTAGTTTACTCAACAATAGATTGTTTACCCTTACAAAATTGTATCAGTGCTTGTGCGAATATATTTATGAATATTTAGCAGTAATTTTGCCTCGGAGATTTTAAAAGTCCAAATAATGAGAATTAACTTTAAATAATTTTGTTAAAAATATAAAATCTTACAAAGTTTATATACATTTAAAAAAGTAATCTAAAAGTAATCTTAAAGTAAAAACTTAGAAAAGAATGTGATCCTATTCCTCGCAATGATAAACTGGTGAACTACACATTAAATAAGATAATGTATAATATCTCCATCTCTTTCAATGTCTTTGCAATCGGTTTTGTAAATATATTTCCCTGCGACCAGCATACGTTGATTAACTATTTTCTTTTGGCGGGAAATACGTCAAGAAACTTACCAGCAGTGGACATGTTGATCTGATCACAGGACAGAGATATCTGGAATTTCTGAGAAAGGGGCAAAGACGAGGTCTCGTACAGCGAGTGAGATGAGCTCAGAGATTCAACCTCGTCTTATATACATTGCACCTGGCTTCCATGATCTAGGATCTGAGTTCAGACGCTCGTGATGAATTCATCGGTACCTTTTATCCAAATGAATACGGCACTCTGATACTATAGTAAAGTTAAGAATGTGTGTTTACGAATGTAGAGATGTGTTCATAAAACAGTTTTGTAATGATAGAAGCCAATCGTTGGCTATCCACAGGGGAGCACTCTTGTTGTAAAACAATTAATCCGTGTCACACCCTGTTCTCATCAAAATACTCCTATTCAAAATTTCCCCCAAGAGCAGTTAAGCAAGTCTAGATTACTAGTATGGAGAACAGGGGATAAAGAATTTCAGGGGCTCCTTTCATATAAATATAATACCAATCAATATAAGTTATATATTATTGATTTGCTTTAACCCTCTGAGACTATGGATAGTCTAGTTTTATATACATTCGACCCCCATTTATTCGGACATTAGATATCCGGTCCCCATCGTAATACTATTATATCAGTGGCGGATACAGGCCAATTTGCATGTGGGGTGTCAATCTGTACATATGTGAAGAAGTATCCTTCATGTTATATGTTAATATTAATGTAATTGGTATACATATTGATTGTCAATGACTGGTTCACGCTCTCTGAAAATCTTTAATATAAGCATAATGAAATACAATTTTCTGATGTCTACCGATAAAAAAATGAACACTTTTCGAATCCGTTATCCAGTGGTGTTTTGGGTGGCATGGTCCCGAAATGTTTGAAATGTAGGCATAACAAAGTACAATATTTCCTGATATCTATAGCAAAAAAACAACAACATCAACATCGAGATCTAATATGTAACGCATACTTTTATAGTCTAAACTAACAAATTAGAGCAGCTGCTCTCTAAAGGCACCAAAATGACCAAAACCAGCGTGTCGCAAGTGAGGGTAATGGGTATGTGACATGTGATAGGATTCTCGCAAGGAATTATACTGATAAAGTTCTCAATTTGTGTGTCTACAACCTTGGTGGTTCATTTACATGATAATATACAATACCGGTCAATAAGTATTCACAAATTAACAAAATTAAACGGGTGTAGCAAAATCCGTGTACAATCTGTGATGAATGAAGAGTAGGGTGGCAACTCTTGCTAAATTCGGACATACGGAAATTATCCGCACGATTTTTACCTGGAACGTAATTGTCCGGATAAACGGGGGTCGACTGTATTACATAGTTTAGCAGTTCTACTGGCAAAGCGATAACCAAATATTACTGTCCATAATAGCTAGATGTTGTTTTGCTAAGGGTTCAGAAGCCTCCTAACGATGTGAGCAGAGTAGCAGAAGAAGGCCATAGGACAGTGTACAGTTATATAGGGTCCTCTTGGAGTGGTTGTGAATTATATATATAGGGTGAGGAATACCTGCTTAATTTAGCTCGGGCTGTTTATGTCTACGTCCTTTATTACCGACTAAGAGACAAATAGGCTTTCTTATTGGGTTTATTAGAGTACTGTTCCACGTGGGCCGTCTCTATCTTAGCCATCTCCGCAAAACTGTTATATTTAGACTATTCTGAGACTCAGTTTATACCCTAAACATCGAGAATATATACTTTACTTTTAGGAATTTGATAATGTTAAATATATAGTAGGTCAATAATTAATATTATAAACTTATATAGCTAATGAATGTGCTTCCTGGATTTCACAATACGTGACATTTCTACAAGTATTCTAAAATGGCTGCTATGATCGACTTAAATTTTCACATACATAATTTCATAGGATGCTGCATTTGTGTTAGTTGAAAGCTGTATATTACTGACTTAAATTAAATGTGTGCATACTATTTACATTAATACCTTTTACGTAAAATGTTGCTAGCTGTTTTCGGTGCGTGTAAGCGAATGAATATGTTGGGTAGTAAAATGCGATTAGTGTTTATCTTTGAAATGTAGTTGAAATTACAAACGTTAGTGTCTCTTTTGGGACGCATTAATATAAATATCTAACGGAAATCTTTCCATCCAGTTCTTCAAACGATATTCTCTGGTCTAGCATGTTATTCAGTGAATGCATACGTTCAAACGTGGAACATATTCGGTTATGTATCACGGTCAATGCTGATACATCGATATACATATGTAGACAGTTACCCTTGCTTCAAAATATCATCCACGGTTTAGAAACATACTTTAAGGAATATTACATATGTTTTTATGAATCCTCTTAGTCATCCTCGAAACACAGGCCATTATGCCTACATAAAATCCGTTAAATATTTGACGGATGTTATGTGTTAAGAAGGCATACTTGCCGGGGTTTCAAGGATGCCTCATAGTAAGTCATGCATTTTACATAAAAAAAATATATATATAATACAATACGAGTTAGACTAGTCCATGGTCTCAGAGGGTGAAAGTAAGTAGTGTAAATATGCGTTATATTGATTGGTATTATATTTATATGAAAGGAGCCGCTGAAATGTTTAAGTTTTCTGTTCTCCATAAATCTACACTTGCTTAACTGCTCTTTGGAGATAGTTTGACTAAGAGTATTTGGGTGAGAACAAGATGTGACACCGACTAATTAACCTACAAGTGATCTCATAATGTATTATTATAATAGCTCACCTTATTTCCAGTCACTCTAATAATGTAGGACAACAACCAATGAGTTCGTTACCACCCTTTTCGTTATCAACTATCAATTTCAAAATGATATAAAATTGTATTTGGAAGAGCAAGAAACATATTTAACTAAACGGATGTTGCTCTTTGTAAAAATTTTTAGTGCAGCGTTCATATAAGACTATTCAAACCGAATCTGTTTTCTAATCCCGTGACATTTTTATCAATACATATAATTATAATTCCATCTGTGACGCATGAATATGTGTTCTTATATGGCGCACTACTTTCTATAACAGCAGTTGCGCAGTCTGCGTACACAATACCCCGAGTGTAGTCATTTAGTAAGCAGGTAAATATTAGTGTTTATCCAACATATGGTTCAAGATAACTCATGGCATATATATCATATCTTGCACAGTAGTGCATAACACCGGGAACGATTTTCATTGGCTGGTTACATGGCTTGCATCACAATTTCCCCACGCCTGTCATCGTGATAGACCCTAACTCTACTTGACTTCCACATGAGAATACGTTTGAGTTGTATGAAGTTGTTGGATAAAGAAATTAACACACTCGCTAGTGTGTCATATTGATTTTACGACACTCGTGATTCCAAAGTTAAAATATTGACATTGGAATCACTCGTGTCGTAAAATCAATATGACACACTAGCTCGTGTATTAATCTCTATTTATGTTTGAGGCAAACAACCAATGTAGTCTAATCAATTGAAATTAAATTCATTATAGTGTCAGTTAGTGCGCATGTATATAACATTGTACAATACTAGCACTACAGCTGTGTACATGTAGAGGCATAACACGAACTGCACTACCAGAGATCAACAGGATTCGTGTTATAACTCCATCAACAAGACCGTTTAACATCAATTTCTATTCGTACTATTTCAAATGCATCTACGTGTATCTATGACGTTGAAATATAGTGACTTTAATTTAATTAAATTTGAAACTTTATATCCGTAAAAATGTTCTACTACTCTAAATACATCTATTTGTAATGTTCTATTTGCAGTGACGTAGACACCATTCATGTAGCTTGGAAAATTCATTATTCAATATACGTGGTGGAAATCTACTGTGTAGTAACGATTCGATAATCAAGAGGGTTGATTACGTATTTGTGTGTTTCTCGTCCTAAGGTGAAATGGACACGTATTCGACTGGTAGTTTTCCCTGACTGGCTACGATCCACATGCACCAAACTCACTTCAAATTATTTTCAATGATGTACATTTATATGCCTTTGCTACCCATTAAAGTATTTGTATTATAAAAAGTATGTGGCATCACGTATTATCTTCTAAATGACATACTCAGAGGATCCATATTTTGCCGTCGGAATATACGTACAAGAAGTGAAGCTCGGGACATGTTTTCCGTAATCAATCGTATCTCGAGGGTTATTCTCTAATCATATTATTATTATTATAATTATTATTATACACATTTATATTGCGCAAATATACAGAATAATAGCTCGAGATTCTTCTACCCTTCCCTGCTGACCATAACATACCATACCCATTTAACAAGTCTCATCGTCAGCAGAGAAGGCTAGAGGAGTCTCGACCTAACAGAATAACTGCTCAAATGCATTTATAAATACAGGTACATGTATGTGTTAACTCAGAGGTTGATGTAGAATGTTATGTACTGTTCAGCAGTCTATGTATAATGATAACAGTTCCCATCAGCAACTGTTAGATTTACACCAAACTATTCATAAGCAATGATAAGAACAGTTGAAGTGCCATGTGCTACAATAGCAATTATATATCGAATGTCGACTCCTGTGCGATAGTGTTCGAGAATAGCCACCTGGGACCGAGCACCGGTCAGTCTGAATTGACCTTGATCGAATTATTTGACCGGAGTGGCAGATCGAGTTGAGGGGGTACAAGTCAACAACTGGTCGGAGGGCTCGGAGTGTATGTGTTTCTTCTCGCTACTGGAGCGAATCGACAATAATTCAAATGAGATATTTCACAAGACGTGCCATTTCATGGTCTGGTACTCGCTGAATCACCTTGTTAACCTAAATGGATGGTCTGCCATTGGTCTTCAGTAGACGGGACAGCTGTCCTGTCTGTATGTTGGCTAACATTGGAGTGTCGTACAGCTGTCCTGTCTGTATGTTGGCTAACATTGGAGGGCCGTACAGCTGTCCTGTAATATGAAATATTATTGTTTAATGTTTTTCGTTCGGAATAAATTATGACAATACTTATATATTTATTGTTTATAACGCGAAAATAGCCACCAGTTCAAATGTAGTAGTTCTATGTTCGTTTCATTGAATATAAGGCCTTAACTAGGTGGCTTTTTGCAATACAATTCGGAAACTTGAACAGTGTCGCTAATCATGTAGTTTTTGACATCATTTCATATCCTCTGAATAGGTTATTTATCACGTCCCACTGAGTAGCTGAGACATACAATGTGGCTCTTTCCGATGACGATATTTTCTAACTGTGTAAATCGGCGATGGGATTGGTAACGTGGTGGTGTCACTGCTCCTATCTGTGTGTTCAATTCACTAACTTGATGACGAAAACGATCTGCAAACTCATTTATTCCGAGTGTGAAAACAGTCCGCCCTTATCTATATTCAAGAAAGCAGCTAATCACTAAAATGATCGTGTTGCTGTATTCAATTTTCGATGAACTTATTTCGTGCGGTCGCTATGCCGAACACGGTGATGCTAGAGGGTGGAACGCCAAGGCGAGTCTCTTAACCAGTGTGTATTTATACAATGAATAGAGGAGTTCGGGCATACAAACGACACGGTTATCCTGCCCCATTGTCAACATCTCACTGGGGACTCGGTCATTCAACGTACTGTCCGTCGTGCTAGAGGAACGTGCGTCGAGAGATGTACGGACTTTAGAAAGATGATATTAGCATCTGGGTGAAAAGACAGTAACGATTGTGCCCGCAAATCCCACACATTTCTTAAAGTAACCGGAAAGAAATACTACCCGAAACTGTTATCCATATATGGGCAACCTTTTACAAAAACGGCCGAAATGGAGCCATTTTACACATTTGGCTCCAGCAGCAATATTATTGATCAATTTCAGCTCCTAATTTATAGCTATTGTGATATGTCATATTCACATGGAATTTCTGTGAAAAGAAAACAACTTTGTATCAATCCCTGCATCAGTAGTTTTCCTCTTAAAGTGAGTTTATACATTATTTGGGCATCAATACATTGCGTCAAACTACTGAATTGAGATGATCCGAACACTTTATCTTATAAATAACATTTTTAGTAATAAATCGTCAATACAAATGTAGGCAATGTTGTTAGTATTCAACTTTACCCTATTATCTCCATAGTCTCAGAAAGTAAATGCAAATATGCTGGAATTATAATTTCATTAAATGAGACAAGAAATAGTTTATCACAGAAATATAGAAATGCTTAAAAACAGTGTAAATAATGTCCATATTCCACTTACCATTATATGATAAAGCATGTTATTATATTTATCCAAAGTCATGTGATGTACGAATGAACGCAATCGAAATTCTTAAATTGAAATCTTTCTATGCCAGGTACAATTACATTTGCTCTCTTGTTCACAACAAATTAAATTCCGATCCATTATAGACTGGACAGTTTACAGTGCTACACTTATAAGTGACTGGATGCAGATGATGTCTATTGTACATACGAAATACACAATATACTATAGCATAGGTCGAATATATACAGTTCTCAACACTTATAGTATCTGACTACCTATAGTCAGAACCTACATGCCATGTGAGTAGAGGACTATAGACGCCACGATGGAATGTGCATCTGTATAGATAGATATATGATAAGAAATTACTTAGAAATAGACACTTGGTCTGGATGTGTGTTCAGGGGGAGTGCACCTTTAAGGTGATCGCGTTCTTTAGCGCTGATACACCGTAGGAAGATAATGTTCAACTGAAGATAAGTGCAAGTTGTAAATATACAGTGGATAGAGCCCCCGATAACATTATCACAGCGAAAAACAGTTAGGTTGATGGTCAAAGATAAAACATGGCACACGATGTAAAAGTGACAGGACACCTAACCTATGTGGCTGTGAATCCACACGGTATTTGTTTCATTCTTAAAATAACAAATAAAACGATCAGATTACGAATCGATCGGATAACTAAATATTGAGGTAGTGTTGTAAACATGTTTTGCTAAATTATGTTTATGAACTGGTGTTATGTTCAAAGCGACATGCCTGATGTACAGTTCCATTGTTCCCCTGTGCAGTACATGCACAGTTAACTATTCAATTTCATTTTTTAGATCACTTCCGGATGTATTCCCTTGCAATATTTTGCTGAATGTTCAATCTCTGTCCCTTCATCGTATCTTACAACACAATTGATATGTGCAAATTTCATTTGCTTATTTAAATCACGGAATATTATCTAAAACCCTTGGACATACACATGATGAATGTGTCGTCCAAGTGATATTAATCACGAGCACTTTCTAACTTACACTTCAATGTTGGCAAGCCTGATTACAAGAACATCATCAAAGGAGCCAAGCGAATTTGAACATAAAACAGACCCGATACAGGCCTATGCTGGACTACCTCGGACTCGAGTCCATAGATTGTCCTCGCATAGGTCCGCCCCAATATTCTATATTTAGAACCAATGCCCACCCCTGTGTGTTGCCAAATCTTTGCTTTATATTTAATAAAGCGATGAACGCAATGAACAGCGCACATAAATATAATAAATAATAATTCTACCATTATTCTAGGATACTAACAATACTGATTGCTCAATTTGTATATAAATTAGGTTTAATTAGAAGTGAATAATCTACAGTACCTCTAATATTCAAAGGCATCAGCTCAAAAATAACAATTTCTTAGAGATGACAGGGAACAGCATGCATGGTATACATGTCCAGTATCAATCCTCCAGGCCCCACTCACACGGTTTCGAATACTTATAGTTTATATCACTATACAGTCCACCCGTTTATTCGGACTTAGATATCCTGTTCCCTCGTTATCCGCACGGTTTTTACTGGGAACCAATATGTTCCTCTTTAAAGTAACTCAGATCACTGGAAATTCGGTTTCCGTTTACGGTCGAACATTTCCGGGAACTAAATAGACAAATAAGTATCATTTATGTTCAGATATTCGGACGAGAGACAGCGTTTTGACAACAACAAGATATTTATCATATGATATAAAATCTGTCAATATCTTTACCGATGCCATTAACTCGCATTATATAATACCTACTTTTAAAAATTTCGGGGAGCATATCCCCCAGACCACACTAGATCACATTGCGTTCTTTATTTTTCTATAGACACTTTGTTATGCCTACATTTCGACATTTTCGGGAGCAAGCCACCCCACTAGATACCTCGTGCTAAAAATGATACGTTTTGTTCTGTAGATACCAGGAAATCGTATTCAATTATTCTGAGAGCGTGCCTCCGTCGGAACCAGTAGATAACTATTAATATCACATGCCATCGACATGCGCTATTCATCCCTATTTGAAATATGCATCTTGGTACATTAATATTAATGTAGGATATTTCATAAATATAGAGATTGAGACCACCCCTGCAAATTGGCCTAAATCCGCCATTGCTGTTTGGAAAGACCTCCTTTGCACAGTGTCTTACAGTTTGGATAGATTTTTAAAAAAATTTTTTTTATTATTAACTATTAATATTATTTAGAAAAATAAGCACAATTATTTAATATATATTAACAATACTTGCAAGTATGATCTTGCCTCTTTAAGTAACCTGTACAGTACGGAATACCGATAGTCTGTATAGCTTCTGTGACGTCTGTTACATGGCATACACTTTACTACATTAGTTGGTGGGTACGGTACCACCAGTACCATCCTAGACATTAACTTGCGTGTACAGCATCAAGTGTAATTTAGCTAAAGTTATGTAGACTAATTACTCTTCAATACCAAAAAGGACCACAATATATCATATCATTTCCTAGCTACGGGAATAGATGATATGGTTAATAATTTACGAATAGATATTTTGCTGAATTCGCCGAATACTATGGTTACCGTATGTTCATTACCTACACAGTGACACCACCATCGTCATATCCATTACCAGTATGTGTCACCATACATTTAACTATTTGAGCTGTCGTTGAGGGTGTCGTGCCGTAAACGGCTAAAAACGACACTTCTTATTGATTGTTAATGCTTCTTCGTTGTAAAGTGCCTCGGTTCGTATTCGGTAATAAATAGAGGATCTAACATGAGTGGTCATATAATTTATTAAACGGGTTGGCAAAACTGTAGTTTAAATATAATTTATATTGATTGGTATTATATGTATATGAAATGAGCCGCTGAAATTCTATACCCTCAGCAGATTTGCACAGACCTTGTACTCTAGTAATATAGACTTGTTTATCTGATCTAGGGTGATATTTTGAATAGGAATATTTGGGTAAGAACAAGGTGTGACACAGATTAGGGTACTACAAACATGATGCTTTGAAATATATTGCTTTAAATTTGAGACTATTTGCATTCCTCAATACTACAAACATACTGCTTTATATAATTATTACTTTAAAAGCATACAATCAGATTAAGTACATGCACTTAGCATACATATAATCGCTGTTGTACCTCGAATATCTTTTCACCGCTGTAGGATAGGTAAAATTCTATTGCAGTTTCTGGTAAAACCCGAATCATGTACTGTAATATCTCCATTTCCTATAGTCTATTAGACTAAGGGGGACAACTCTAATCATTGAACACGTTCAGATTTAACATTTCACGACCACTGGTACCATTATAGCTACCTAACTTACACATTAAAAACAATAATAAAATACGAAACTATTGAAAACCAGTGGGATATTCGGAAAATGTAGCTGGCTACCCAATATACCTGTGTAGACACATCAAATCTGCATAGTTTGCATGCAAACATATGTTTGACCATGAACTATTTCAACAATTGTATGCCTTTAATTTTGAGAATATTTGCATTCCTCAGTACCAAAAATATGATGCTTGAAATTTTACTTTAAATTTCAGAATAGTTGCTTTCTCAGTACTACAAACATAATACTTTGAAATATGGTTTTAAATTTGACAATATTTGCATTCCTCAGTACTAGAAACATAATGCTTTGAAATATGGTTTAACATTTGAGGATATTTGCATTCCTCAGTACTACAAACATGATGCTTTCAAATATGGTTTTAAAATTGAGAATATTTGCATTCCGCAGTACTACAAACATGATGCTTTGAAATATGGTTTTAAATTTGAGGATATTTGCAATCCTCAATACTACAAACATGATGCTTTGAAATATGGTTTTTAATTTGAGAATATTTGTATTCCACAGAACGGACTCGGAGGAGATAAAGCTGTAACTGATGAAGTACCATGTAAGCTATTCTATTCTTACTTTCATATTTTCATAAATTGTTTTACCCCCATAATTTATGGTTGTTGAATATCACAAGTAGAAAAATCTAGGTAGAATCACAATTAGTGATTGTAAATTGAATTGACTAAATCCGAGAATACTTAATTTTATTCAAATAAAACATGTACAACCCTAACTATTGTTTTTGACGTCTTGCCACTTAAATAGTCCATTTAGAACCAATTCACAAACACTGAAATTTACTAAACGGTTAGAATAGTCATCCAAATTTAAAGGGGCACGTTTGTAAAATGCAACCATTCTTAAATTAACAGTCACACATTAAGTACTGACAGATAAAAGGCGACATTTGTGAAATGTGAAAGCAAATCGATAACTGCGTGTTACCGGAGCATGGTACCATGGGAATCTTACTTTTTTTTCATCGCGATGTAGTCCTATTGCTATGACAACCCGAAAGGTTACATAAAAAGGAAAAGCAGGGTTGGTGTATGAACTAGTCTGTCTCCAGGTGCTCTATAAATAAGACTTCGTCATGCTAACCAATGGGAAAATGAGGATATGCATATGTAGTAGGGAAGCTATGACGGCTAGTGTAGGCCTAAACGGGACTAACAAGCTATGAGCATTGGAATGCATCATTAATGTGGGTTGTCAAACGACAATTTGTATTATTCTAAGTACAGATAGTGATAAATATGGCCAAAGTTGAAAAGGTGTATTAGGGAAATTGGGAATATAAATATTACCTAAATATTTATGATTGTTTTTAGGTAAAATTACTTTTAAACATAACATAATTCAGAACAGTAATCGCCCCCTCTCTCTCTCTCTCTCTCTCTCTCTCTCTCTCTCTCTCTCTCTCTCTCTTTCTCAGACCCTAACCATATATCTTAGTATTCATCATCCTACGCTGTATAATCATGAATGTTTTAAAAATCTAACATGCTCAGCCCTATGAAATATTCTGCTTCATCAAACATACACGATAATTATGATGCATGATCGAAAGGGTGACGTGTTGAAATGACAACACTGTGATAACTATTACCAAAGGACGTGCTGCCAGGTGTTGTGGCATTTCTCTAGATCATGAGTCACGCAAGACCAAAGCGATGACCGACCACCACTAACAACAGATCCTTCTGCCGAGGCTGGTAGGTTCCAACGTAGAATCCATATTCAATAACCAAGTCGGTTTCTTTTAGCATAACAACCTCCTGAAGCCAACATATATCACACCATATACATTCCGTATGCACGATTTAATGCTTTATGCTTATAAATATAGCATGAAGCAAACCATAGACAATCGACATTAGCTCTTTTGACTATAACCAGTCATTGCAGCAAGTGTTTTCTGCTTCAGTTGTGTGTCCAGTACACCGGCCATCATTAGTGTTTTATATTGAGTTACGGCAAATAAGAAGCGGTCAGTACGTTCGTTTCCATCTCATTGAATCCTTCGTTGCCAGCATCAATGGATCGGCATTGCCATTGACCAGCGGCGAAATAGACCCGAGCCATCTTGAAGAGGGGTATTGCTTGTGGACTAAACTGGATCTTAAAGGGGCAATATCGATGTTGGGTATAGACAATGGTCACCATGAATCGGTCGATGAGCTGGACATGGTTAAGAGCGGTCAGTATCACGTGGTCGTACGTAAAACAACTACTTGGCATTTTACGACACAGGACAACAGATAATGTTAAAGTATTGAGTCAGATACACCTGATGGTCAACTGGTCAAGGGAGATAAATGTCAGTGCCACATTACAGTGCGGGTTTGGGAATTACTGACGTGACACTGAAAGACGTTTTATATTTTCATTATATACGTAATTACTTCTACGGAAAATATAAATGTTTTTGTAGTAGTACCCGCATTAGTCGTCCTCGTCTTCGTCGTCGTAGTAGTTTGTAGTAATAGTAGTGGTAGTAATTAGTGGTGGTGGTGGTGGTAGTAGTAGTAGTAGTAGTAGTAGTAGTAGTAGTAGTAGTAGTAGCATATTGTGTGCATATTTAGTAGGCATCGAGTAACAATGATAATAAACACTAGAAACAGGTGAAATTGACTGTTATCGAATATGGAAATTGTTTGTAAAATGACATTTTTGAACACCCAGTATGAACCCGACATTGATATCACAGAACACGATAGTGATGGAAACCAATTTCCTACTTAACTATCATGTTATCGTTCATTACAAAGTCAAAATGGTGCATCAGCTATATAATTTTATAAAATTATATACGCATATGTATATATCTTATTACTGAAATTAATATGCTCTTTATTGGAATCCTTAATACTATCTGATAAAGCACGTCTTCACATCACAGCATCTCTAGCTGACCATCTTAAATGGACAGTCCAGAGCGATCATTGTTCAAGTTGTCTGCACCAGATACCAGTTATTTGCTGGCTCAACAATTCCTCTAAAAAGAAACATCTTGAAAACAACTTTATTAGTAACCAAACACGTCTAAAGTGAATATAAATATCGGTGGTTGGCCCGCCATTGATCCATGGTCAAATCAAACAACTTGGCCAACAACTGTCTTGTTCTCCGGCCTCGAGCCGGCTGTAGCCGAAGCCATCGACCAGCGTCCAGTTTACAGTCTGCCAGTCCAGTCTAGACCAGACCACCGTCCAGACTACAGTCCGGCCCAGACCAGATGGCTTGGTCAGTTCGGTGCTGAATTCCCGCCGAGCCTATTATCCATTGAGAAACAGGGAGAGGATCTACATGGGGGGAGGCGCTTCTATGAAATGACCTCTGCGAACCGACCTTCAAGTTAAGATATGGCACCGTGGTTATTACTGTGTTCATTTATAGACTAGTAGGTAGTTTTATTTTCGTGGAAGGGTAATCAGATGTACTATACGTCATTGAAATCCCCTGTAGTGTTCGTAAACAGGAATCATTTGATCGAATAAGCGAAGCTTCCGTTAAATGGGTTAATTTCTGCGTTACCTGAACTAGCTTTTTATATTACCAATATCAAATTTGAAAGGAAATACCTACTACTGTAGTTCACTACCTATGTGTATGGTTGTAAGACCCACGCACCACAGTTACTGAATACTCATGATGGTAATTAACTGTATACTAGATATACAGAATACCGTACATATGAAACTGGTCCCACCACACTATATTCACACATGGGATTCGAACTCAACCATTCACATTCGCTAGGCACAACTATAGATAACACCCCCTTCTTTCAATACAGTATAGTTACGTTAGTTGTGCTGTCACTACGATTCACATGTTTTACCTTGATCTTTGCTGATATGACAATCGGTAGTATATATATATCGTAGCAATAGCGTGTATCTATTGTTCATGACTATATATAGGCACACGTATTTGGTATCAAAACTACTTCTTGTCTTGATGCATCCCTCGTGCACCTCGGGGCTTATCCGTAGTTTTACTACACAGCCTGTCAACAGCACCAGACGAAGAATCTTCGAGCGGACCATCCAGATTCCCTGTAGAGGATCCATGGGATCGCAACCGCCGGACGAAGAACAAATATTTGACCTTGGTGCTGCAGGCGGCAGCAATTTCTCAAGCAGACGATACTGACGTCACACAAATCTCTTCTCGTGGAAATTCGAGAGTACGCAGAATTGGAGACAGCCTATGGATTTTCCGATAGATTTTCCCGAAACGGCAAATGTCGATCCCTCGAGTGGACGGATTGCAATGTTCACTGCTATTAGACTGAGAAGAAAACTTATAGCTTGGCAGACATCCAAATTGTGTCCCTGAACGACTGAGATTAGAATAGTCAAATCGTCTCTGGCTGCACAATGGGTTGTTGTCGTACGGGTCAGCAGACGCAGACTGTTTATTGAAATGGATGGTGTCTACGCGAAACGGGCGAAAGTTCTTGACCGGATGTGATTCATATGATATAGATATATACTGCTAGGGTGGTTCTGCGCGAAAACCGGTCACAAGGAACAGGAAACGTTCCAAAGAATGGACGTCCTCTAAAGAAATTATTTTGTTTTAATTGCACAGCAAAGAAAGACTAAAACGTGAAATTTGATACTGATGCCGATATTATTTTTCTACTGAGTTTCTAAAGGAATACTTTATCATAATAATGTAGATCGCGTACAATCTGTTGTTTAGGATATAAATTACATTACATTAAATCAATTTTGTGGGTGGGGGTTGGGCGAATTCGTACCACAATGTGTGGCGGAAGAGAATACATATGATGATGATTAGATGCTACATTAGTTTAAAATGACTATTTTGTCCAGAGTCCATATATTGACTACCCTATGCATAGCACTAACGAATGTACGATGTTTTATAGACATTGAACAGTGTAATATATGTATGTAAAATATATATGTAAATGTGAGAGCGTCACAAAATAAGTATGTTATACATCTTAATGTTACACATTGCACATCCGAACCCCAATCAACAGCATATCAATGTGGTGGCACATGGTCCCGTGCATTGCACCGTTGGCCGCTCAGGATAAAGTGAAGCACGTTCGAGCTCGGCTGGCGCATATTGAACTGTTGACATTATTACATTGTTTGCCACCATTATTGCCACCAGTGTTTCCCACCATATACTGCACTTCAATTTAGAGCAGGCTTTATGTTTTACGTTCTGTGGTTAAATATAATTGCAATGGCATTGCTCTGCAGACTTAATGAATGTTCCGTGGTACCAAATCAGTAACATTTTACACATTGAACAGTCGAACTGCATTAGCCTTATATAGTCTAAGCCACGCTTGGTTTTGCATTCTCTGGTCAAAGCCAACTGTAATTACAGTACGGTCTACAGAATTAATTAATTTGTATCCGAGTACCATATAGGCTGCAGCCGAATGCAAATTTACAGAATACTTGTATCAATAGTCACTATTATTCGAGAGTGGCTATATATAATTTTGTTTGTTTGTTTGCATTCCATTTTGTTCAAGGCAATATTACAGTAATATTCCAGTAGTGGTCTACATATCTAACTGATGTGTACCCGAGTACCATATCAGCAAGACGTTACTTGGTCTAACCGAGATTCTTTGACACTTATATTTAATCATTACGGATTATCTTCTCATCTTGCTGAAAATCTTCTTCAAGTCTTACATATATTTTTAATTTAAATTTTTAATACCATGAGTCACATTGTTTTTATTTTATTTCGGAGTAAATTACTGTGTGAATGCTGGTATTTGTCCGTTGGTCAAATCTAAACGTGCTATAGTACTCATGTACGTATGCTTTTGTTTTCTTTCTCAAAAACATAGCACAGCCATAGTCCAGCGCATTAGAAATGCACTATTATTATTATTATTGTTGTTATTTTTTAATTAAAAACATCTTGTATATTGATAATAGTGGAAATGCCTATATAATGTAATATATTCTTGTTGTGTTTTGTACAGAATGCCCACTATTATCGGGCTGACAGTTATTTTATCTTATTTATTTTTAATATATACTGAGTCAAAATAAAAACTTCACACCTTTTAATATGAAATAAAAATATGATTTGTTACATTAGACAGTTGTTAGGTATCATATCGTTGTTCCCGAACTATGAACTAATGAAAAAAGTCACCACAACACATTTAGGCCACTCCGAACATCAAGCATCCCACAATAATGCTTAAACATGTT
>JAUTBT010036919.1:0-17856 GCA_032361225.1 Lepetodrilus schrolli
ATATATTTACTATGATTTTTTCTGTACATGCTAAATAGTGATAAACAAAGAAGGAAGTTAATTGTGGTCTGAGGCCAACTGCTTGGGCGGAAAGATAGGACCTCGCATTATGGCCCCCACACACACAGTGGGCCCTGATTGATGGCGCGGAGGCAACAATGACAATAAGAAGTAGTAAATTGTCCCGAGATAGTGTACAACACATTCCTTCAATGGTCTTTGCCGAATGAGTCAACATGCAAGCATATTACTTGACAGTGACTGTCTGACACAGGTTCCAACTGCGCGGGCAAAACAATCTAGGTTTCGGCTGTTATCACGGATCATCCCGTGAATACCAATAATGGAATGATCAAATTAGGGCTGGGTTTTATTCATTTTCGTTTATTGATTACAGGCCAGAGTTGCTGATATTTGATTCAGGATGAAGACGTAAACAATTCGAGGACAAGCAGGAAGAATAACGGTAGATACAAAACCTTCCTCCTCGTAACGACTTGCATGGGTAACTAACAACAGAAAGAAACAAGAACTAACATGGTTAACACTTAACGTCATAATTTAAAATGACATTATGTCTTAAGTTAACGACACATATTAGCCATGGCGCTCATCTGCCATCTGGCCATTTGTCAGAAAAAGTATGAATTAATTAGATAGTATTGCCACACCACTGGTCCTTGCGAACCCTCGATCATTCGAATGTTCAGATCTAACCCTCGATCATTCGATTGTTCAGATCGAACCCTCGATCATTCGATTGTTCAGATAAACCTGTGTTGATGGTTTCAATCTGTTATTATGAAAATAAATGCGCTAGAGGCAATTCATTTGTAATGACGTTAGAAACAAATGCATTACCAATTTGATGTATGTACAGTGTGATATTTGACCTATATTAAGTGTGATTATGTAGAGAGTCCTATATGCATTGGCAGTTCTTGTAAATCAACAACGATGCATGCGCAGAAGCACGCACACACACAAACACACACACATACACACACACACACTCTCTCTCTCTCTCTCACTCTAACACACACACACACACGCACACGTACTCTCTCTCTCTCTCACACACACACAAACACACACGAATAAAACAAACATTTGAAAAAGAAGAATGACTAACAAACAACCGTATATGGATTCTTCTCAACTCGTAAACGAATACATTGTATAACATACCCATGCCTGACTTGGGCTGGATGTGCTGTGTGCCGCATGTTCCATCTATGTTAGGAGGGACCAGACCGTGTTCACATACACACCGCCATTTTCCGTGGAACTTGGCACACACCGTCTCATGACCACATCCGGGTGTACACTTAGAGTCCGGGTTGGCGAAGTCAGCTAAAACAGAGAAACTTTAATTGTATACGTGTCATTAAATAATATCCAAACTTCAAGCAACTGGCTGTAGTATGAATATAATTTATTGAACATTTGATTTAAACAATATTTATTATCATGAAAGTACAAACAAGACATAAATAATAACATACTTGATGAGAGGGGATTGACAAACAGGATTATGACATCCTATATTAATGTCGCTCTCCATTTCAGACAGTGTATTCCAATAAGTCGATGCACTGATTGGTGTCTGCATTTTTACCTGTTCCAATGATCTTTCGTGAAACGATATCTGACTATCAGACTACTTCCAAAATAATGATGATGATGATGATGATAAAAATTATGATTATTTTTATTAATAACAACAACAATTGATAACAATAAAGATATAATATGCTACTAGCATATATCATAGGGATGCACTCTTTCTTACTCTCTCCAAACACTATACCAAAATTCATCATCTAGTGATGAACATCCAAATTACCGATATTTGCTGTAATGCGTTTATTAAAACCAATTTTCTAGGAAGAATAACCCATGTGGACATACATGTACGAGTTGTTTCACAGACAACTCAAGCCAAATTTGTATATTACAAATCCATTGTAATCAATTTCTTAATGTTCATAGTTTTACAATATAGCATTTAATGTCTAAATGTTTGCATACATTGTCATTGGTATCTTTCTTAGACCTTTGAAATGTAGTAATAATAAACCAAGTAAACTGGATATGACAAACTGGCAGAACAATACGAGGTTTAGATTTATGAAATAAGTAATGTCATCGCTCAAAGTCACTGATACTAACAGAATGGCCTGATATTTAGCTACTAGACTTACCTTATTATTTCATCTAATGTAACATCTTAAAACATATATATTCATATTTCTTGTATATATACATACAAAAGTTCGTATTTGAACACTATACAGAACAAATGTCAAAGTGCGTACACGATGACGTCATGGACATTGTTTATAGATCAATTTTGACGTTATGCTATTGTCTTTCGCGGTGCATAATCTATCTAATTTAACACAGCAGCCTAATAAACCTGATATGTCGTTTGATGTCATAAATACAGTCACGTCCATGCTAAATGCAGTAATTAATTCAGTGTCGGCTTCAGTGTTGATAATGGCCTTGTTAGTTTTACTTGGGGAAAACTAAGAAGCTCTGCAGACTTTGATTGATGCGCTTTGTTCCGACAACAGCGATGACTTAATGAGTTTGCCACACTTCGAAGGCAACTGTCATGACGGCTTGTGTGCTTCCTGTTAATTCAGATGCCAATGTTGGGATAATTACATTGGTGAAGGCATCGTTTTTTTTCACGAATTGAAAGGTACCTGTCAATTATTATTAATGAATTGGGCAATATACCTGAATTCAAATACCGATTTGCATATTCACAGATGCATCAGTACTGTAATGGTGATCACTATATAGTCTGCCCATCATGCACTATTGATAATCCCGTATCGAGATGCCCTGCCTACTGGAGGTTCTGTTATTAATGGCTGTTATTAATGAATGTTATTAATAGCTGTTATTAATCGACACATCGTAAACAGTGATGTAATTACGAACAATTTAGGATTGTGAATAGAACTGTAATGATTTCTGCCTGGTGCAGATGCGATAACATGGAACAGATTTTAGTCAAAGTTTGTACTAAACGGTTGGTTATTCCATGCGTGTAATGTACAATTTTCAACAAGAATGTAATTCTTTCTGGCATGGTTATGAAAATAAATCCTACAATTTGTAACCAACAGACGGGAAGCGCTGTCGTAAAAGAACAAGTGCTACGTCGATGCATCAAAGTCGATACATCGACAGTGGACTAAATAGGCTGTAACCATGATGTATTTCACGGAACCATGCGTACTGACTCCCCTACTACGTCTTTCTGTGAGGACAGCAATTCTTACTTCTCGTGGTTCATTCCCTTGCTATCGCCATATATTCAGCTAGCATCAATAACAATCCGTACGTTGTAACGTCTGATGTTATATATAAACTAAAACAAAACTAACAATTAATTCCCATGTATATGGGTTCTTTTAACACTACGAACCCAACCTCTTTATACAGGTAAATCTAGTTTAAAAAAAAATATATATATATATGACAATATTCGGAATCATTTATTGTTACTTCCTAAATATGTCTAACCACAAACCACTATCTGTGTAGAAGTAAGACATTTTAAAGTATATACTGTACACCTTTCGAGAATAAATTAATATGCTCTCCATGGATCGTGTTTAAACTCACAGACCAAAGTGGCACCTAATATCAATGGCATCTCATTTCTACATTGTCTTAAGAGAACACATTTTAGACGTGGAACTCTATATCGGGAGACAATTAAACGCCGGTGCCATCTTTACAGCAACGGATGAGTTTCTGATCGTCAACAATATCAATATAAATCTATAATAACGAGCATATTACTGATATTACCTGGTATCTTTGAGGTGTACAGTGCAGACTAAGTGCTCCATATCTTACGGGGTAATGCTTCCTTCGGCTGCCTCATAATAACGTCTCAAAATCAATTGCGTAATGAGTGTGTCGGGATGATGCTATTATTCAATTATCTCTGCCTTTGTAATGTTTTTAGCCTACACCTGGACGAGCAGGCGCGTTATTCAGACACAGTTTATCTGGAGTTGCTTCCTTCTCAGCGGGCAAACCATCCATTTATCTTTCGATTTCTTGATCGAAGGCCCATTGCCTGACGGGAATAGGGTGATTTAGTAAAGAACAAAACGTCCATGCAAAAAAGACTTTGAGAGAATATTGAATTTTCACCTAAAGAAATCGCCCGGAAAACAACCGAATGGGAAGAGGATTGGAATACCCGACAGTGTACAGCGGGCAAGGGGAAATACGGCAGAGTCGCAGAGACTCTGCGTGTACGATATGAACAAAGTAGACGTTCAGTATGCTTTAAGGGCAATAGGCGTCATCCTATGTCATAATTGAACATAGTGGAACCAGATAGTGCCTTCTCCGGAATATAATGCCCCCGAATCACTCTTAAAGTGTACATATTATAAGTTGAATGTTTGTACTGATTATGTAATATTAAATATATCACTAATTTTTAATTTAAAGAAATAGAGATGATCTTATTTTGACCGTACAGAAAGCATAATTCGTTTCATTTGCCATTTGCATTTACCACACTCAGGCGGATGTGATCCATGGCATGAATACCGGAATACACTAATAATTCATAGTTCTATGTCTCATCTCATATATATCTGGCGTCATTCAAATATACATGACGTCTTAATAGGTAATGATCATTTATTAATATTTATTGACGTATTTACTTTGAAAAAGCTGTAGTGTTCTAGCTAGTGTAGGCATACTAGTCTTCATGTATGGGATGTAGTTGTCAATTATGCAACAATATAAGGGATCGAGATTACGAGCACTACCATCAAACTGATGTACATTTCTGGATTACGATCACGACCATCAAACTGATGTACATTATTGGATTACGATCACGACCATCAAACTGATGTACATTATTGGATTACGATCACGACCATCAAACTGATGTACATTACTGGATTACGATCACGACCATCAAACTGATGTACATTACTGGATTGCGATCACGACCATCAAACTGATGTACATTACTGGATTACGATCACGACCATCAAACTAACGTAAATTATTGTATTACGATCACGACCATCAAACTGATGTACATTATTGGACGTTTGTTCACAGCTCCTGGTAGTAACAGTTTAAAAAATCAATATTTCACTTCCAGTCCAACAAAAGAACGGACAATTTCATTGGAGTCATACAACATTTCAAACTAAAACAATGCTTCCATTGCAATGTAATTTAATTTAACAAATTCCACATTCCACATTCCACCATCATATTCATTGATCACACCAATACATTTCAATCAGCGAGCGGACACTGATAATGTATAATAATCTATCTTTAACCTGTATGAATAATAGCATTTCGTTTGATTACGTTATCTTTGCGTCCACGTCTCGCTCATAAACACATGCATTCACCGATGATTCCAGAGGCATGCATGCTTCTGCGTTTAATAAAATTTCAACCTTACATCAGGGTATTGATTTCTTAAAATACTTTATGTTTTCAGTCTTAAATTGTAGTTCCGAATTCAATTCAATAATAAATCATGTCGCGGACGTGAGTTTTAATGCCTGAAGTTCTGTTAGAACTAAAGGCGGAATGGATGCAATATAATAGATATGTGATTTGATAGCCAGTTCCCAACTCATTCTGCAGTCCCAACCTGCAGAAGTTCATCAGAAACTACGAGCTTTACGTAATCTGTCTAATGACGCCTGTTTAATTCGAAACAATACGTAATGGTCGACATGCTTGATTGGAAACATGAATACCTGTTCTGCTAAACAATGCAAGCAATCAATATAACACAGGTAAATTACGACTTGTACTAAACGCATTCACTCACGTCTAGCTGACATACTAAATGCAAGGCAAAATGCTATTTATTGCGAAGTATTCTATTATACAACCCTCTTATCCCACTTGTTATAAGTTTAGTAAATACATGAAATATTGCTTTGAAGCAATAAATATGATATCGTTATGGCCGTATTGATAAATGACATGTGATAAGATATCGTATTTCAGCAACCAGTGTATTCTACAGCTAGAGTGGCTACCGTGTGATAAAAATAAAAATGCGTTTGTTGCTCGTATATAGTGCTAATGATACCGTTGTTGCTCGTATATAGTGCTAATGATACCGGGACCACTGCAATCTAACGTTTGAAAGCAGTGCTGCATGTGTATCTTTCTGTACGCGTTGCAAGGTTGAATTTCCACTTTCTAAACTGTATACTCGCTGAGGGGCAACATATTGTATTGGCATGTGCGGGTATCAGCAATAGATATACATGAACACTTCTTAGCACGTGTAATAACACTTGTCCGTATGGTACGTGAATAGACATTTCGTTTGTAATCCAAAGGGAACAGCACTGAAATCGTGCAATTGATGTATATAAAAGCTACAACATTTTAAGCAACTGATAACATATTTGACATTTTACTCAACTGAATAGCTATGTACTCAATACAATATTTTATACATACTAAGTTTTCGAGGACATACGGTAAAAGGGTAAAATATTTTGTGTTGATTGATATATGTAGGACCTATGAGAAATTATTATTATTATTATTATTAGTGGTAGTAGTAGTAGTAGTAGTAGTAGTAGTAGTAGTAGTAGTAGTAGTAGTAGTAGTAAACACGTCGAACATTGTCATGAATGGCCCCACGTACTACGGACCACTTTGCTCCCGTTTACATTTTAAGAATCAAGATGAATAAAATTACAAGGTCCACCAATCAAAGAGCTCCTCTTAAGTATAATGATTTACCTATTTTGTTGACATAACGATATGAGAGTTAAACCGTCCGCTCTCATTAAATAACACGGGATTGGGTTGGTCTATATTTTTCAAACACAATATATCTCGATAGCTACAGAACGGAGTTCTGGATGAGGATATCGTTCAGGGTTAGTTATGCAGTGACGGATTTTAAGAAGAAAGTGGTCACGTGTTTCACATTTACGGGTATACTGGGTTCGAATCATCCGACAGAATTTGAGAACATTTTTCTTAAAACAGTATGTATTTGTAAAATGTTCCAGGATTCATGAATAGCCAATGTGTTACTTGATGACTTTCTGAACACGACTTGCGAGCATGCTCAGTCTGTTATCGCTTTATATGTAAAACCGTAACGGAACTTACGATCAATAATGGAGACTATTTCGTATGTTAATTTGCCGTCTATGCCAACGTCCTCGTCGGTCGCATCGAATGTCCCAATAACGCTTCCTATTGCTAGATCTTCCGCCACGCTGACACTGGGGTCGTCTTGGCGCCATTTAGGTGGAAATTCGTTTTTCCCAATCACCTGTGGACAATATGAACATCTCTTATTCCACACGAGAATTAACGGAGGATTGTCTTAGTAATTACGTTACAGTTAAACAACACTGAAATTTAAATAACAATACACAGAAGGTTTATTGTAGTTTATTATAGCGACATGGTGAACATTAAATACATTTAATTATCATGTTTCTACCCTGCATAAACATAAATGCACGGACGCCCGCGCCGTGTACACACACACACACACACACACACACACACACACACACACACACACCCACACACACACACACACACACACACACACACCTCATTATGCTAGCTTTCTGTTTCATGCATTACTGTTTCAAATGGACAAATATACCTACTATTAACGGACAAGGCAATCTTTGTATTTCAAAATCTTTCTATTACTTTCTAAAAATAGACTAACCTTGACATTGATGTTCGCGGATATTGAAATGGGTGCCCCTGAAGATGGCACATCCACAACTTTTAGCTTCAGCATCACCCATTCTGATCTCATGGATTCCAAATCCAGCGGCGTCGAAGCAGTCACAAGCTTGTAGTTGTCTATTACAATGTATTTACTTGCTTTTATGTTGGCCAAAACTAGTCTGACTTCGCTGCCGTCTCGATCCGAACATGTGAAGGTTCCAATGACTGTGCCTGGGCATATATCGAGTACGTCGACATTCTAATCGTACATTATTATTGCATAAAAATCTAATGTTGTGCTGTTCATTGAATTGTATGTACGTTATGTTATCTTAACTGTTATTGTAAAGCAGTCCATAGGAAATTATAGGCATACAATGAAAGTGTGTTGACATAGTTCATGGTCAAACGTATTTCAGCCGAAAGTATGTACATACGATTTGTTTACACACGTATATTGGTGGAACTCCATACTAGTGCAATCAAAACATGCACCTACACGTGAAAAGGGTACTAACGTTGAGACCCCTGAAACATACTATTGGCTGACATTTGATTTTTCCTGAAATGGCATTAATTCATTAATTAGGCTCCATTTCAGCCCCCAAAATAATGGTTAGGTGTCATGATGTTAAAATACATTAGGCACCGAGGTTAAGAAAACATTTTGTACGATTTCATACTCAACTTCAGATGGTGACACAATTTCCAATGCAAAGGTAGAGTTAAGCCTGAATGAAATCGTACTAAAATATATTTCGTAACCTCTGAATCAGAGGTTACGAAATACTTTTTAGTACCAGGTCAACTTTTAGAGAAGGAGCACCTGCAGTGGATCCAGGGAAGGTCTTAGGGGTGTGTCTTAGACCAAATATTATAATTTTTATATACAATAATTTATAATTAATAATCGAGCGTTTACCGTGTCTATCCTATACATAATGTCTAGCCATTGTACCAGTTGATAAATGGGTTGGTTTCGTTTGCTGCGAAGCGCAGGTTTTAACGCAATGAGCAGCGCAAATGAATAAAATACATATAAATGTTACCATTATTCTAGTATATTGGCGATACTGGTTGTACTTTAAAAAAAATATGAATTAGATCTACTACATGTATTTAGAAGTGAATAAACTAGTACCTCTAATCAGCTAACAAAAAAATCTCTCAATAGATGACAGGAAACAGCATGCATTATCTACATGTATAGTCTTCAGATTTCCAGGATCAATTCTCAAGACCCCAATCAGAGAAATTTGATTTTAAAAAATAATTTGACTTCAATGCAAAAATGGCACTTTCTTTCTGCAGGCATTAGGAAATCACACTAGGAAGTCCGTTGATGCAATAAAATCGCATACCTTTATGTCTGTATTTCAAAATTTCTACAACCATGCCTCCATACCCCAGTAGGTAACGTAGGTGTCTGCATATTCCAGTAAATCGCTTATCACTACGCCTAACTTTCAAAGTCTCCTGTGCTAACAGTTGTCAATATATTTGCCGTTGTCAGGAAATCGAATTTTGTAATTCACACACTTCGGAATTTCGGGTATTGTTTTTTTTTGGCTATAGATATCAGGAAATATTGTACTTTGTTAGTAGGCACCGTGAAATCGTTATTTCATTATGCCTATATTTCAAAATTTCAAGTGCTGAAACTTGGGTGCTAAAATCGGTCAATAACTTTGTGCATGGCAGGAAATCACATTTTATTATATTCATATTTCAGAATTTCGGAGAGCAAGACCTACAGAAAACCTCGCATCTCAGTGGTATTTACTTCCGCTCAGGTCACTTACGAAAATGTGCAATTATGACCTGTGTAAAGCATTAGACAGAATGTTTCTGGGTTAAAATCATCACAAATAACATGGAATTAAGTACCCTTGGAGTGCGAGGATGAACCTCCAGACCACACTAAATATATACATGTGCCAGGAAATCTTACTTTGTTATGCTTACATTTCGAAAATTTCACTACTCCACTATAGATAAGTTTTATTCTGTAGATCAGGAAGTCGTATTTCATTATGCTTATATTAAAAATTAAAAATGTCCGCTAGAGTTTCGCCGTCAGAACCAATAGATTACTAATAATAGCACAGGCCATCGACATGCGCAATTCATAGCTAGTTCAAATATGCATCCTAATAAAGTAATATTAACATGTAACAAGAAGGATATTTCTTTCACAAATATAGATTGACCCCCCCCCCTCCCCCCTTGCAAATTGGTCCAAATCCGCCATTGTGCACTCTATGTGGACAATGACAATTTGTTTCCTCACCTGGTGGAGAGTTCTCAACTACAATGAAGCGAGAATTCATGGACTGACATCCGGGCGAGTTGTCGTTGACGTCAATGACCTCAATCGCCATCGTCTCAGACGCTCTGTGACCTTTGCTATCGGTCACGGTGACCATGACATTGAGGGAGGTTGTAGTCTTCCGTTTGGGCGGCTCTCGGTCCAGTCTTTGTGCCATTGACATAACGCCTGTCTTTGGGTCGATTTGGAAGTAGGAACTATCGACACCTGAAACATGATGTCAAACAGTGGAGATGCTATTTTCACTACCTTTTTGACCGCATACAAACACATATAGTTGACCTACACAGTGGTCAGGCGAATATTTACCTGAACACTTACGAGTTATTCCCCTTAGTATATAAGACTATACAATACTACACTATTACCGTACATTATTCCAGTTTATGCATTTGATTTGTCTAGACAAGTGCTACATACAACTAGCTACTCATTCCTCATGTCCCACTGTCTATCGATATTTTAATATTTATTCATATTTATTAATTCGAGGAGTAAGGCAATAATAATGGTACCAGTTGTTCGTCAACTCAACTCAACTTAATGCATAAGACTATAGAATACTACACTATTACCGTACATTCCAGTTTACCGGAAATATAAATGCTACAAAGTTACCTATAGCCGGAATGTCATGGAATGGTACCAACTGTGGAAAGTTATTTGGAGGAGCTAAAGCGGTGAAATACATACTAAGCGAATGTACTTTGCATGTGTAGCTAAGATCTAGTCCAAGACGGGTGGTGGTGGTGGGGTTTAATGCTTTGACAGTCGCCTTCCAGCTTAGCTGATTTCGGCAGACTGGTCCCTCCTTGGGACGCATGTGTCTCACAGCATGGAGCTGGAAAGCGTTCCCAAGACGGGCATCAATACCTGATTATCTGCCTTTAACCTAGGGGAGGGTGGGACAAGACACCCCGACCATGCAAGATCTGACATATTTGTCTTTTACACTGTGGGCGTCTAGCCCTATTAACACCTAAGGTGTTTTGCCCTAAACACCCACGTCAGACAGTTGCCTTATTTAGAAAGTACTGTATTACCGAATGCAATCTTAGCATTGTACATGGACGCATTAAGGGTTGCTGTATAAAATACGTCTATTTTAAAACTGTACATACATTGATGAACGTTTGGCGATTACGTTGTTCTGGGGGTAAAACATCGACTTATATATAAATCAATATTGTTGCTAGACGTCTAAAAATCATGAGGCATGATTTTAGCCTTAGATGTTTATCTGAAACCGTCAAAATATCTGCTGGGTTTGGCAATTTTGGGAAATGGCGTTTTGCCCCGACCGGGCGTCTTGCCCCACCCTACCTTACTGCATGCTGTCTCTAACCGCGAATGCACTATATGTAGAGGATAGTTCATGTGTTTAGTGATGTGGGAAAGGAGATATGTTCACGAGTGGCCGCGCCACATCACGAGATGAGAGATACGTGCTCTTTCACTGGAAATGTGAAATATCCTACTTGTTATATAATTTTATTATATATTTATTCATAAAACCGTGAATAGAAAACTATACATTCTCGCCACCGGACGTAATATGTATAGTGACGTCATATGACGTGTCACAGTAAATCGTTAAAAGTTTTGAAATAAAATAGCGACCCCTAACGACGTGGTAACCCTCAATAGTTTTACGACAAGTAGAAGGGGGAAAAAAGAGTTATACTATTATTGGAGAAACACAAAGAACGGGTACAACTCTGGTACATCGTATGTGTTTAACGCGCCGTATCAAATTGATCAAATAATTGTACGATGAACTGACAAAAGTGGCAGTCAGCATCGTGGCTCACAGAATATTCAGTAGTACCGGAAGCTGTTCTCTTCACTGCAGTGATATCACTTTTCTCAGAGTGGGAAATCTCAGTCTTTCACTTTTAAGTAATACTTGTCATGTGAATATTACTGCACGGCGAGGAGTACGTCTAGACACTGGGACGTAATAAACGACGTATAAGGACACCTTTTTTTTTCATGCCACAATAATTGCGCGTAACTTGGTTCAGGGCGTACGCGATACTTCTAATATAGCAGGAAATGTCGTAGACCTCGATTTACGCCCGGACTACGACCCTTTCGTAAATCGAGTGAGTGAGTGAATTACTGTTTTACGTCACAGGCTCGTAAATCGAAGCCTGACGGGTATACTTAGAATGTTATGACCTCCAAGTGTGTACGTAAGGTTGTCGTCGACATCTCTATCCATGACATCGAAAAGTTTGCTCAGGGTAGTTCCCATTGGGAGTTCTTCCGGGATAGAAAGCGGGTTGAAGACTGTGATGACAGGAACTTCATCATTGACGTCGATTACTTGCAGGGTCAGGACTAATTTCGTACCATCATCTCCGCTTCAATATGAAAAGTACGTACATTTTGTTTTAATTAGATTGGCGTAATATTTAATATTTTATTTTAATTTAATTTAATTTTATATTTAAAATATTTCCTGTGATAAAAATACGAAAAGATGACACAACATGAAAATATCACACACACACACGCGCGCACACACACACACACACACACACATACAAACCACGCACGCACACACACACACACCCACAGACACACACACACACACATACTGTACAATCATATTACCATTTTATTGCGGTTTACCAAGGAACTCACTCTATCAACACACTGTGACACGCTTTATTCTCAAAATCGAGTTCCTTCATTGTAACAACGCTTCCATTTCGAATCTCGAAAGTTCCCGCGGCCGTCTCGTTAATCGAGTACGTGACGTCGTTGGACGACGAGATGTTGAAAATGACATGTCCGACCTCCACATCCTCCGCGGCGGTCACGTGATGCACTGCGGCGCTGCCGCTCATCAGACTGACGGCGCCTGCGTTGATCTGGATTTCTAGGGTCGCAGAATCTTGCTTTCGATAGTATCCCTTGTCCTCTGCTATAACGCGAACGACGTAGGATTCCAAAGAAGGGTCAAGGTCGCCCGTCACTCGAAGTTCACCGGTACTTGAGTCAATACTGAATACTCCTGTGACCGTCTCGTTATTTCCTGTAATGGAAATTAAATTTACCGTTTTATAACACACACACACACACACACACACACACACACACACACACACACACACACACACACACACACACAGAGTAATCACTACCAGTATTATTTTCATCATCATCATTATAATTATTTAGCACCATGTTCGTACTATATACTTTTTTTTCGGTTTTCGTGGATAGCACCTACATACTAATAACCTGACGTTTGTAACATTACCTGCCAGACTATGCACATGTGCACGTATATTGTCTTCCTATGTGCACCAATTTTAATATGCAACAGTTATATTAGTCTATTCCTCTCTTTTGTATGTTACACGCTTTTGTCAATTACGTAGGACAGATTTGTTTATATTTCTTTGGTAACACACCTTGTGAAATACACAAGAGTCTGTGTGTTTCATTAACCAAGACATCACTTACGTTATTTGATTACATCTGAATGTTAGACAAAATAGATTCTGTTTAGATTACTTCTAGTCAAAGACTTCAAGCTGTATTGTATTTCCCCGTCCAGCCCATCGTCCTCGTCTGTTGCGGAGTAGACTTCTAGGAGGGTGCCGTTTCTGATGTCTCTGGAGGCAATGATATCCGGAAGCGCGGCACCGTTCGTTTTTTTCGCTAATATGGGGTTGAACTCGTTAACGGAATCCACCTAGTGCGTGACAAATATATCATACACATTAACATGATATCACACACTATAATTATTTATCACAATGGGTTTGGGAGTGACATACATCCATGCTATAAATATTAATATTTTTAATAGTGCAACACAATGGGATAATCACCATATTGTATAAGTGTATTCATACGCGATATAAAATATGTTTAAACCATTTTTAGAGCTTCTACTTAACTTTCGGATATGAAGTTAAAATATTTCTTCAATGAAATATGCGAACAAATTTGCCTATATTTATTAATATTCACACATTTACTTGGAACTATATTTTAAGTCATGCCGCACCTTCTCGCTTAGCCCCAAACTCTTCATTAATGTCAATGAGAAAATAACGTTAATGTTTATTAGGCAATAATGTGCTTCCTAGGCAATAGTGTGTATTATTGCTTGATGTTATCAGGCATTAAGCTTGTGTACCTGATCATGTTCTCCGAATTTTCTCTTATTACCTTAGGCATATTCTTAATACAAATCTGTTCATACTAGCTCCTTTAAGTTCGTCCGACGTCCATGTCTTTACCTGCACAAATAGTACAATAGTAGCTTTATTCGGACTTCCACTAGTGGCTAAATCTACAGCATCTATTTCCAAGACGTAGTTGGCCTTCGCTTCATAATCCAATGTATTTGTAGTCGTTTGAAGAGTTGATCCAACCATGTGGAACTTCCTTGTGGAGTCGTCTCCCTTGACAATCGTCAGAACAACGTCACCGTTATCACCGAAGTCGTCATCGATGCACGCGATGTTGCACACGATAGTACCTATCAATGCAACACACTTTGGCATGAATACATTTTCAGTCGATGTTTCAAAAGTATAGACTATTAATACTACTATCAAGTGTTTCAATACTTGGTGTCTGGATAAACACAATACATAATTCGTCAAAATAACAACTTGTTTCCCTGTAAATAGTGACAGCTACAAAAACACAAAAATACATCGCAATAGATTTTGGATTACATTTTATGAACATTGCTAACCAATCTACACGAAACGTGTATTTGTCATAATATTTAGTAAGTGTCCAAATTTTAATAAGTAACTTAGTTGTAATTTAAAATTAAATTTATTAGCATTATATGGCGATAGTCAGTAATCCTTCAATAATGGCAATAAGTGTTTGTTAGTGTGTGTATATTTAAATTAGAAATATAAACGATGAAATGTGTCCCGTAACGGTTTTGTATCTAGTTCTACTAAATAATCATTTTTAATTTACAATTTATACGATAGATAATGTAATCGAACTTTGGAGGGTGTACATTTTGAATATACAGTGTAGTACATTCGTTTCGCTTTTCACAGTTTAATACAATCACTAATGCTTTTCTCGTTACCGTCCTTGCAGTTTTCAGGTACGTGAACGTTGAATGATCCTACGCTACAGTTTGGCGCATTGTCATTGATGTCTGTGATTTCGATTTGCAATCCCAGGGTGGCCACTTTTCCATCAGCGTTCGTCACGACGATATTTATCCCGTCTAATTTCGTGATCCCATTTTCTCCATCTCTGTCAATGACCTGTGCCATTGACATGTTACCCAGTGCAGGATCGATAGTGAAATATTTCTGGTCGTTACCTAGTTGAGAAACATAAACGTAAACATGAGCGGTTACTATAGGCGTATTAATTTATATGGAGTCCGTGTTGTTTTCTCAATTGATAAATGACACAGGTGGTATAGCCGAGTTGGCTTCATGCTTTCATGAAAACGGACCCAAACGCCAGTAGATTCTGGTTACATACCATCCCCAGCATGTGCAATGGCAATGTAACAGTGTTTCTAACATGTCCACTATATACATTTCATTGTTGCTGTTGGGGTTTCTACGTCATGCCTCTGTGAACTTGTACGATTTCTACCTGGTCACTATACTCTGTATCCATCTATTTGAACATTTATATATTACATGCAACTTTCACGTTTAGCTTCTATTAAAAAAAAATACAAAACAGATGTATCATGAATATTAGAACAAAACATAGTATATTATTACGTAGAAGCAGTCGATAGCTTACAAACCCGATAAATAGTTAATTGCACATAATTGCCATAGTTTATATGTAAATTACCAAATGCTTATTAATACTACAGAAGCTTACCTAAATGCTTTCAGATACAGGGTATAGTGACCTGGTCAAAATCTCCCAAGATTACAGAGGCATGTGGTTAATTTGCTAATGGTTTCGAGACGTAGAAACCCAAACAGCAACAATGAAATGTATATAGCGCCAGTAATAGTATGTAGCATTACGCGTAGTTGTACGAAACCGGTTTCCTAACCGGTTCCCGTTAGCGACCATCTTGTTCTCCATGTGTTCACTAGTAAAAAGTATTTGGTTGTTGTATGGTCATACAGGCGTGGTGGCAGCGATTTGTGAACTCATAAACACCTTCCCCATACACTATAAGTAATTTTATGACTTGCATTTCACAGTAACATCGTATACCGTGGCCCAAGTCATCGAGGATGAACATCGCGAAACTCTTCGGAGTTCACTGCTGCCAATCACTAGTACCAACCACTGGTCCTCCGTCTGTGGTGCGTGTTGATCCTGCCCCTGGCTTCACCTCGTTGATCAATGATGAGTTGCTCAAGAAACACAACGTATGTGTAGAATTTGGCAGAGCCAAGAATGGGAACAAAAACCCTGTGGCTGAGAAGGCCGTCCAAAAAGTAGAACGAGAACTCCTGCCACAGGATCCTTTTTTTGTGGAGCTATGACGTCACTCACATTGACTATCGCCATCGCTCGTCTCAACACACGGATTCGTGCACGTGGACTCTCCGCAAGAGAGATGTGGTGTCAGCGCGATCAAAGTTCAAACTCTCAACTACCCCTGGCAGATATAGATATAATCATCTCGCAGCATATCCAACGTACCAATAGCAACAGATATAGTGAAATGGCTAAAACCCCTAAAGGTTCCAAGGTTCCAAGCCCTTGTGTCGACGTCGGGGATCTCGTTTATCTTTATTGTGATGGAAATAAAGACTGTATACCTACAAGACTAGTGATTCGTCGTCCGATGACGAGCTACGCGGACATTCCAGTCGCCCCCCTCAGTTACCCACTATGCCGTGTGAATTATCGGGCCTTTCAACAGCCTTTGATGACCCAATACCAATGGAGACGCTACCTGGTGATTTCGGACAGAGCATGGAGGTGCAGTCCGGTGATTACATGTGTACTCCAGAGACTGCACAACCTGCAGTTTCGCCGTTCGACTGGCTGAAAGCGTCTCCCAAAGAAGTTCCAGTATTTTGTTGTTGACATTTGAGACAAACAAAACACCAACAGTTATTTTTCGTTGTTTTACCATGCCATGTTGTCTTGCAGGAAAGAAGGAAGAAGACATCACGCCAGTAATAGCATTACGCGTAGTTGTATGAAACCGGTTTCCTAACCGGTTCCCGTTAGCGACCATCTTGTTCTCCACGTGTTCACGAGTAAAACCGTTATAACGAAGAATGTGGTTGTTGTATGGTCATACTGGCGTAGTGGACATGTTGAAAACATTGCTAAATCGTCAATGAACATGTTGTTGATGGTACATGATCAGAATCTCCTGTGGTTTTGGTCCGTTTTCACGAAAACAAAGCAAACTCGGCTCTGACACCCGTGTAGTTTATGAAATGTAAAAAACCCACACGGGCTCTATTTAAATGAACAAGATTATAGTACAATTTTATATGTATTATCATACAGATGCGGAAGTTATAAACCTGCGCATCACTTCAAACTAAGGTGCGTCTGTATCCTATAATATTCTGTTCACTTCCGGTGTAAATCTATGAATCTTATGAAATGCTTAATTGCACAGCATTAAATCACGTTAAAATACCGAAACATAGACATTACAACATTGACTAAACCATGTCTGGAGAATTACGTGTTTGCTTTGCCCCACGATATTATTTTTGTATTGGGGTTTTAAGTCGCTTTCTTTCACTTATATCACGACTTGTCAGTTTAGGGCAGGAGGAAACCCGCAACATCCGTAGCGCTGAATGTTGCAG
>JAUTBT010036930.1:0-17854 GCA_032361225.1 Lepetodrilus schrolli
GAACACAGACATTGACAGTACTAGAGGCTGGCTGTCACGACCCGAACACACAGACATTGACAGTACTAGAGGCTGGCTGTCATGACCTGAACACAGACATTGACAGTACTAGAGGCTGGCATGCAGGAGCCACGTCTCACTCCGCCACTGTCACGACCTGAACACAGACATTGACAGTACTAGAGGCTGGCTGTCACGACCCGAACACACAGACATTGACAGTACTAGAGGCTGGCATGCAGGAGACATGCACTGCAGTGAATGCTATTTTTCCTGTAATGGAACTGTGACGATCCATCGTTCAAATGTGCTGTACAAAACTGGTGGAATGACAAAAGTAGACATCAATAGTAGACATCCTTGGAATGATGAGTGTTTGACTGGTTAAATTCCACGAGTAACGCAAAATAAACATGTTATTATAAAAAATATTTAAGAAATATTTAATACTAATGCCAAACTATAAAAAAAAATTTTTATGGTTGCCATTTCCTGTACTCTTTGGAAATTTAAGCCAAAAACTATTATTTCTTTTCAGTTCACCTTGTTGTTCAGTTGAATATCTTTTGAATAATTAACTTTTTTTATATGCTATTCAAGAGGTTCTACCGATATGCAACATATCGATATCTTACCATCTGCAATCTGTTGCTCAAGCACGACAATTTGATGTTTGTGTTCTGCCAATTCCTGTTTATGCCGTTTCTTCATGGTGGCCATTTTGTCTGAATGGACATCTTGAAGGGAGACAATCTCGTTCTGCTGGTGTTCCCGAACCTCAAACAACTGCCGCTCCAACTCCTGAAAGTAGGAAATACATCAACTGTGATACCTTACATTGATCATGTTATGGGATCATGAATGGCTAAGCAATATTACCAGCCCGAAGTGAACGACTCGTCATGCATTTCTTACATTTATTACCTTTCAAAATATACAACACCATTTTGAAAACTCAGACTGTAAAATTGTAATCCCTGAAACTCAATGTGGCCGACCTTCAAATAAATTGTTCATAGCACTATTTTAAAATGTAATCAAATCTCCATCAAGTCAGGTCTTCAATCTGCACATTTATCAATGATTCTGCTCAAAATACCAAAATGTGATAAAGTTTAAAAAAACCACTTTTTAGCAATGTTTTAAGGAATGTATGTAAGTATCCAAGTACCTGATAGCACATCCTATGATGATCGTGTCAGAAAAGTAACTTTTGCGAACATGCAACCGTACAGACAGTACATTCAAAAATAAGAGACATCAGAGACAATTAATGTTTTATGTTGCATGAAATTCAACAAGGAATTCTGAATGTAAAAACATTCTAGCGCCTTAACTGACAGCTTGGAGTATATACTCCCCAGGGGGTTGATAAGGTGAAATGAGTGCACATTGATCCATTGACCGGGGTAATGATGTAGCACCATGAGCAAGCTTTCGCGCATGGACTGGGTACAAAATAAGCATGCACGTAATTATTAATTTGAAAAGAAAACACAAACGTTATTTGCATCGCGGAGTTGTAGAATCTCAGTATTATTGGCCTCAAACTGTTGGGTGATGCTGCCATCTTGGCTCTGAAAGAATTGAAATCATGAAGGTCAACATACGTAGAGGTCATAATACAAACAATCTTATCAATCAATTGGAACAATCAGCCAATTTAATGTCGGATACAAAGCAAATTTCCAGACATGTCTAGATATTAGACACTCTTTAATAAAAAAATATTGTGTAAGTTAAATACTGATTTGGCAATTCTGGGATTTCTCATAAAATCAAAAAGAAATAGGTGACCTGAGCAACAATAGAACTACGAAATTCCTTATCTTATCAATTCATATCTATTTCATAATTGGATATACATGTATACAAATAAAAAGGTATTCTGAAATTATGACAATCTAACCCATGTTTTGAGGAATATAAAAGATATTTGTATGTGTAATCTATAACATAAATCTCACAATTAAGAAACCAGAAAAGAAAACTAATAAAAAAAAGTTAACAAAGGATGAAGAAAACTGAATTTTACAACAATCCTATTATTAAGAGACACGAGACATTATGATATTATTAACGATGACATTTTGCATGTGAAATCACTAGACGGCTTATCTAACAAATTTGAACACAAGTATTAATCCATTGCAGAAAGTCCATCTCATAGAAATATTTAAATTAAATTACTTCATAAGACCTTTGCAAAGAAACAATCCAAAGATGCCAGATTTCAAGTTTTCCCAAAGACACATCTATAAAACATGGCCGGCAATTTTCAAATTACCCACATAGACGAAGTAGACGCAGAAACATTACATCACGAAACACATCCCAGAGAACGATCACCAAGAATCCGTTTTGTCCATGAACACATCCTTCAAGATAATTTAAACCATCGCAAATGTCAAAGTCACAAGTGGTTCCAATTTGGCGAGTGGGCAGAACAGAAGTATCGCGATTTTGGCTGTCGACGCTGAACAGGTCAAGTCAGGCAGCGGTTGGTACGCCAACCGACCTCCGCCAACCGACCTCCATTCTCTAAAGCCATGCCCACCTGACACTGATAACCGTGCCTCAGTCATTGCAGAATTCTTCCCAAACTTAGCAACGGGACATTTCGAGCAAGATAAAGCGAGGCTGTGTTTTTCATCAGGCCAAGCTTATCGACCAAACAGTTTCATACAGGGATTAAGGCCTTTTATCTGGAGATAGGACCTAGCCTAAAACTGGGTTATTCAGAGAGCATTGGATTTGTACTTGTAGGTCGCTGGAATGGAGATCCAAGAAAATAGGAAAAATTATTGTTCCCATAATTTTGACAGATTTAAAAATAAAAAAAAGGTTGAATGTGATATTTGTTTTGATTAATTTTAATTATCAAATGTTAATTATTTCTCATTCATTTACACAACAGAAGTCATATAAAACTCAATACATTGTTTAAACTTTAATGCAGAAATTCTGCCAAATGGTGAAAGGGAAATATATTAAAACTTGATGTATTCCGTCAGACATATAGAGAATACTAAACAAGCTTCCGTGTGATACCATTTTTAAGAAACGAGTGAATGGTTTTAGTATCCAATGAGCGAAAGCTCATAAAAATGGTATCACATGGAAGCGAGTTTAGTATTTTATTTATTATACTACCGACAATGACTTTATTGTAGATTGTTTTCCATCAGTTTAGACTACATAGAGCACGCCCATGAATACATACACAAGTACACAGGCATGACTGCTTGATGCACTTTTCATACACAAATAAATATTCCCTTGGATTCAAAGGAAATATGACGTTAAAATCATCAAGGATTGGTGAATTCAAACTTGTTTTAAAAACAATAGATTGTTCTAGTATTTATCACATCTCTTAAGACTTGGAACATGTAACAAAATGAATATCTTGACAATAGCAAGCAGTAGTAGTAACAGTAGATATGGTAGACCAACCATATACATACAGCAGAAAAGTGATATTCAACTAGTTAGACAATTCAGAACAGTTATGACGACATGTGTACTAACTCAACCAGTAGGATAGTAATGAAAATTGCATCATCAGAACTTGAACGATTTCTGAGATCTTAGTATTTACGAAATATTAGATCATGAAAGTCCTCAGTAACTTGTGATATCATTTATAAAATCAATACGATTTTTACTGAAATCCAAGAAAAACCATCTGACACCATCAATGTCACAACACATCGATACATTACTCATTAAATTACAATATTTAGTCAATTCACGAGCATGATGAAAGCTATTTAATTAACACTGCAATGCACTGTGCTCTAAATGTAAATTATGTATTGTTCCAATGCATTACGAATGATTCCGCACACAAATGTGCAAACGTGATACGACGTGACATCGAGGACGTGGAACTAATCCATCTCCTCGGGGGAACCACACGCAGGAGAGCAAGCCAGTCACGTGACTCTGTGTCGGCAAACACCACGCAGTCTACTGGTTTTCCACGGGAGTCGATGGCAACTGTTTGCTCAGCAGTTTTACCTCGAAGCTCAACTTACACCTTTGGTAGTCTATACCACATATACCCGGTTTCCGCAACATTACAAACAACTCAGTACAAGCAAACTGGGCAGACGCTCCACACACGGCTAGATGTCATATTCTCACCTTGCCTCCATGCTATATACATATTCCAGCAATACGAACCTAATACGACCGCTCTTTTGGAAATGCTATGGAAATTTACAGGTATTCATGAATTTAATCGAGACTTAAATCATGAACTATTAGAAAAATCTTTAGTAAACCACTTTTATACTTACAATTTTTTTTATAATTAAATACCTAAATATCTAAATATCTAATCAACTAGTGAGTGATTATGGAGTTTAATGTCGCTGCGGGAATCTTTCACCCATTTGCGATGACTAATCAACTAAATACCTAAATATCTAAATATCTAATCAACTAAATATATAAATACCTAAATATATAAATATATAATCATATAAATAACAGGTACAGTATTCATGATTTTAGTCGAGATTTAAATCATGAACCATTTGGAAGATCCCTAGGAAAATACTTATTGTTAAAAAGTGGATAATTTATATGTACATGAAATTGCATAGTTAGTTTTCTGAATTCAAGAAAAATCGTGATTACATACCTTACATACCTATCAATTATCCATTTTGGGAAGTATACTGGAGGGCATGTGACACAACAAGCCAGCCGAAATAACACAGCCTTCTACCCGCGTCCAGTATTTATCCAACACTCATAAAGCTGTTGCCTCTACTGGAGTTTATGAACGCTATGGGAACTAGACATATGATGGCCTGTTTACATGGAGACTTCATCAAGCCTGTATCACTGTGAAACTCGATAGTCCAAATAGAGTGGCTACAGGTAAAATATTCATCTTAATGAAATTAATAACTTGATATGTGGAGCACCTATTCCTGAAGGGTAGTTGAAAACAGGTGGGTGAAGCTCAATGTCAATGGGCCCTTAGAAGGTTCACGAGATAACTAAGCAAAACAAATTATATTACCTGATAATAGTTATAAGAACCAGTTATGATAAAGCGGGTAGTTCTGAATAACACTACCATAAAAAAATAATTTAAAGATGTATAAATAATTTAAATTTCAAGATTCAAACCTGAAGCACTGAATAACACCACACATTTTTTTTATATTTAAAAATTATTTTTTAAAAATAATTTCAGGATTCAAACCCAAGGGATGATGCCACCAGTCTAACACTGACCAGCTGTGCCGCTATGGACTTCCAATGCTGACACTCGGCCTGTAGGCCACTAGCTTCCTGACTCAGGCGGTTAATCTCGCGCTGAAGTCGAATCTCGTCACTGTAGTTCCAGTCAGAGCTGTGCACGCCGTCCCCAAAATCTGCAACAACAAGAATTCCACAGGATAAGTTGGTAACTTTCAAACAAAATAAATTCAACTCAGTAAGTTTGGTACACTCTATCCCTGATATCTGCAACAAAAGAAATCCACATGGTATGTTTGGTGCACACCATCTCTGAATATCACAAGAAAATAAATCCACAGTAAGTTTGTATCCCTGAAATATAAATTCCACACCATAAATTTGTATCCCTGAAATTTTCCAACAACAAGAATTCAACTCAGTAAGTTTGGTACATACTATCCATGAAATCTTGTAACAACAAATACCACTCAGCATGTTTCATACGTGCTATCCTGGAAATCTCGTAACAACAACAAACACCTTAGTAACTTTGGTATACTCTATCCTTGAAATCTGCGACAACTTAAAATCCACTCAGTAAGTTTGGTACACGACATCCCTGAAATCTCCCAACAACCAAAATTCCACACAGTAAGTTTGTATTCCTGAAATTTCGCAAAACAATAAAATAATCCACTAAATAAGTTCCGTACATGGCTATTCATGAAAACTGCAACAACACTATATCCTCAGTAAGCTTGGTGCTAAAGACACGGGTGCCAACTGGTAGTAAGCCCTTCGTGAATGAAGTCTTCTTCCTCACAGACACATCAGCTGGCAGCGTAATTGTACCACTATACAGACATCTTCAAATTACAGTTGTAAGCTGTGTACAAACAATACAAAATAATACTTTAAAATTTAGCACTGTCACTGCTGACATCCTCACATTACAAGCTGTGTACAACAATATTAATAATAATAGTTCAAAACGTTAACCCTCTCCCTGCAACCAGTGTACAGGTACCAGTATACATACATCTTCACATTACAATACAAAATAATACTTTAAAATTTAGCCCTGTCTCTGTTGACAGTGTACCTGTACCATAATACAGACATCCTTACATAGTAGCAACAACGTAAAATGTTAACCTTCTATATGCTGGAGTCAATCTCAGCTGCCCTATAGGATTGATCCAGCAGTGAAATGACAATGTCAAATATTGCTGTATTTCTGAAAGACTTTAACAGCTGTTGCCCTGAATCACACAATATCATAGTTATTGTATCCACCTGAATTACATATGTACACCCCACCCACCACCCCATACCTCTAAAAATAATAAAAATCAATTAATAAATATATAAATAAAATAAATATAAATAATAATAAAAACAAATAAATTAAGAAATACAATGTTGAAAATAAAATCATACAGACCAAAATCATATCTGGAATTGCCATGTGTTAGATCCAGCTGGCATATAGAAACACCAGGGTGTGGCCTACCATCTATATATAATCATATAGTTCATCTACAGTTGTCCCAGATTGCAATAACAGGTCCCTATTCATGTAGTGAACTGTAGGTGCACGTACCCTCATAAACATGCATGCACGTATGCACACGCACATGCACACACACACACACACACCACACTCAAACACACACACACACACACATACACATACACATACACACACACACACACACACACAGAGTACACACATATACATGCAACACAAAACAAAAATTCCATTTGTATGAATTCAAACCAATGTAAGCTTAACATTTCACACTGTTCTTTCATTACATTGAATCTAAAAATCTTAGCATATGACTCACAATAAGGAAGGTGTTGCTTGTATGTTTCTAAAAAGATTATTTCTGAATAATTGAATAATTGATTTGAATAAACTTGTATAAAAATTACAAACGTTCTTAAAAACATTTAAACAGACATTAGAAATTAGAATATACTTGATGTAAATATAATAATCTTATTTTCTATCTTTACTAGCACCAATTGCCAATTGTGAATTGTGAATTTATGAAAGGAAATGACTATTTCAATTACCATAGACCTGTACATTGCATCAACTTTCAACCATATCTATTTCCACTAGAGCAGATTAACCCTCAATGATCCATGAACTACACTTGTTGCACAAAAACGTATTTCTGAATTATACGCAACATCGACGAGCAGGTAAAAAGGTGGGGGTGGGGTATGGTGAAGTTAATTGCATGCCACGTGGTACGACATGAATGACTTGCGAAATATACTTGGGAGTGATAATCAATATACCCCTGGGTGAAAGTTACGTACTTGAGACTAGGCTGGAATAGTTACACCAAGTGTACCTGTGTTTGGAAGTGTCCACTACAAGCCATCTGGTCAGGAACAATACACCACCAGATCCCCGACAGCACGCCGGCAAAATCACCCAATGTCACTTTAAAGTCCTTGAGATGATTACAATGTGACTTGCATCACAGGAAGAGTCACAATGAGAAGCACAGTCACGGCAGAGGTTACAGCAGGTGTGGAGGGGGGAGAAGAGGAAGGGGTGAAAGAGGAGGTGGTATCGGGGTTATGAGATCATTAAAATGCAAGCACACACCTCAACGCACTCCGCGACTGTCATAGAAAATCGTGAGGCATCGGACAGAGTTGTGAATGAGATAAGACGTCACGTGTAAAGCAGAGCAATGTACCTGTGTGGAGCTGGGGGGTGGTGTTTGCTGCTGGTGTGGAGCTGGGGGGTGGTGTTTGCTGCTGGTGTGGAGCTCTCCGTGACTCGTTACGTCTGCACTCGGGACAGTGAATGGGAGGTAACACACAGATCTGGGACAAGCTACTTGAGGTGCGAGGCTGTGGGGATCAGACTTTACCCAAAAGAGATAAGGGAATTTTAGGCGGGAAAAGTTGTACCCCGCATGCTCAGTACACCCCCCCCCCCACCCACCCATGACAGCCCCACCCAACCACTTCCTTTCAAATTTTCCGTCTACACTGTAAAGTGCATTGACTTTTTGAAGGATTTCTGATATGTCAACACATGTGATTAATCGCAAGGCAAACACTGGTTGTATTTGTCCTGGAGACGGGACTGCCATGACATATGGGACATTACTTCCCCGTCCTACCGCTACCCCGAGAAACGATAAGCTCCGTCCCCGAGTTACAACAGTCTCACTGTGTCGTAGCAGTCTTGCTGACAGTCTCAGACTGTGTCATGTCATGTCATGTCATGTCATGTCACACCCACCCTGCCAGATGACACATAGCTGTCGGGTAGGTGGCGCCACATTCACGTGTCACCCCGACCCACAGCTATCGACTATGGATAGATGGCGAATAATGTGACCAAGAAATACTAGAACCGTTGGTTCAAAACACCAGTAAGGCCATGGCATCACAAATCAGCCAACAACACACAACACACATCTGTTTTCACAGGATCATATCAGAAACCTACAATTTCTAACCATAACCATAACTCTTTCAATAGTTAACCATAGAATAACTGTAAATTTCTCATAATTATTGTCCTATTACATCCTATTTTTTTGGGAAATATCGAGCCACATGGCATAGATACTTGATTTAATCAGTCTCATTCCCAAAGACAAAACTGGAGGGGCAAACAAGCATGGCTTCTGTACATCTATCTAAGCACAGGACCAAGACACAGAGAGCAGCTATGGGTGGTTGGACATGGGAAGTTATACATGTATTTCAAGAGAAAAACTGCACTCGGTTTTGGATCAGATTTTGGATCAGATTTTTCTCCACCTATTCTTGTCCTGTCACAGCATAGCACAGTCTTTGTGAATTGCAGAAAAGGATTGGAGTCCTCTCTATTCATCTGGAAAGTTGTGCTGGTTGAAGCAAACAATATCATTTTTAAAGAAGCTGAGCTTGAGGTTATACAAACAGTAAGATTAAACAAGTACCTGGTGGGACGCCATGGTGTGGTTGTGACATAGTGTTGCACCATCGTGGGTTTAACCCCCTAAGCACAAACAGCCTTAACACATATATATGTGGTGTAAATATATTTGTATTAAAATATATATGAATGAGGATTGGTAATCAGGATGTAGAGCTTCTCAACTTAGCAATGACAATTACAGGTAACACTGAGTCATTTTCAACTGCCTTCTCTCATTCAACTCTTGTGATCGATGCAAATGTAAGAATGTGAAACCAGTTTTAATGCATGTCATTTTCAACTTCCCTTTCTGCTTGTACAATTAACATTTGCAATAGAATTGAATTGAAAGTTATGTATTTACAGAAAAAGCAATGTAAGAAAATGAATTTTTAGCAAGTGCACATGTAAAGTTGCCTTCTCAAAAGAATGAACTCTAATCCTTCCAGTCACGATTATGTTGAATGACCCAGAAATCCAACAAATCTATGAAAATAATGTCTATGTACTTTAACAATAACAAGTCTATGTTAAAATAATCGCAACGTTTCATCGGCACATTGTAGATATCTTCAGACAGTTAGCACAGTGATGTCATAGCCTACATCACATAACAATTAAAGCAAATACAACAAAACTCTACTAATAGTAATCAAAATATGAGAAACTACCAATATAATTAAAAATAATAGGTATATAGCAAAAATAATAATGATACCCATAAAGGGTGAAAGGCCTATTCATTTCCAAGATATAATAATTATTTTTTATATATATAAATCTATAAATAGATATATCTATCTATATATAATGAAGACATGCTTGTTTATAATCTCACTTAAAACACAGCTCCTGAGAATATCCAGATGTATATTGTGCCAGCCAGTACAACATTCGAGCAACAAAACATTTTTAGTCCACAATATCCTGATAAACACAACAATGGACCGCGATACAATCATAAGTACTCCGACTCCAATGACGGTGTCCCTGTGTACGTCGTGTGTAGAGGGAAAAGCCTGGTTGTTTAACATTACAACAAATGAGTCAGTGCAGAGATATACCTATTGTTCCACACAGTGTATTGTCCTCTTTCCTGTGGCTGCACAAAAGAACAATACAAGGTAGTCTTCGCATGCGAAAGCAAAACCAAAACCTTATTTTAAAATGATATTTTAAAGCAAATATGCAGCGGCTAAAAGGATATTATATACAGCAGTCATGACAACATAAAGTTAGGATAATGCAAAAGAAATCGAATATATTACAATAATAAATACGACATTTGAATTGTTGGGTATAATACAGCATGATGATATAGACCATTGGAAAATAATATATTTTCAATGTAAAGATTTTCCAGAATCGATAGTACGACTTTGAAATGCATTTATTTTGATTGAACACAAGATGGCGGCTCACAGGGCAGATAAGGGGGAGATAATCCAAGCCGTTGTCATGGAGCTTGTGTGCACAAAACTCGCTTATCGAAGAAGTCATTAATTTTGTAATAGGCAAGACCTATTACAACAAAACCCAATGCAGATTACAATAAATTAAACATTATTCATTGCAAGCTATAATAGATAATCACTGCTAACTAAATAAAGGCTATCAAAAATGGCCCGGCTTAAACATTGAAGAATGTTGAACATCATTTTCAAACTGACCACTACAAGATATATTCATCAAATGCTGATTCGTTTTTCTTAATGAATGATGCAAATGTCAAATTTGGACATTTGAAATAATAAGGTTTACAAAAAGATATTAAATATTGGTACCAAAACATGTTTAAACCTATCATATCCAATCTAACGAAAACATTCCAAACAGTTAATTAGTTAGTTAGTTAATTTGGTTCTTAAAATCGCAGCGTGAATCTTTAACCGATACACGACGAAATTCCAAACAGATATAAGTTATAAAATTGCTATAAATTTATCATTGTTACCAGTAATATTAATAAAGAGCCTAACTCTCTTGCATGGCATATTTAGAAAACTGTACCACGCTGCTTTAATAACGTGATGGCAAATTGGGTCCAATGCTCTCTAAATACACCTGTGTCTATACGCTAATTAAGAGGGTACACAACACATGCTGATAATGGATATAGGTAATTGTCCGCACTATCTGCACATACTGGAGATTTCATAACCCAAACTTTCCCCACGCTGCTTAAGTCTGTACAAACAGCTTTACATAGTGTAGCATAGCCAACAAGCATAATCCTTCGGTCAACAACCCCACAAAGATGGGTCGTGGAAAGTTGAGGTCAAATTAACAGCTTTTGACCTATTTGGTAAATCAGATTGGTAAATATTTCACGTTTGATGGGCGAGGATCAGGAGGGATGTCGAGTTGGTCGGGTGTCCAGAACGACCGTGGATTAATGACTTTGAGTATTGCAGTGCCCCAGTAAACTAGGGAGGTACATGTACCATTCTCTTGACCTTTGTAGTACATGAAGGATTCCTCCACAGTTCATGACATCTTTTTATTCCATTTTACTATATGTGTAATATGTGTATTTAGTTATGGTCATATAACAGACTTTTGCAAAGTATTTCTAATGAATCCTACCAAGAAAATGAAAAAAATAATATTGTTTAAAAGATTTAGTTTTCAGAAAGAGCAATTTGCAGTTGAACTTAATTTTCTTAAATGAAATGCCAAGAAACTAATGCAATTAAAAAATAATCCACATTAAATAGAAGTTATTTAAACAACCTTACTGATATTATGGAGATATCACTGGAAGCTTTCAGTATATCCTGGAAGCCAAATTCATGAATTTCATTTGCATACACTTGTGTGGCGTAGAACTCATTCGGGGCTTATCAGGTTTCATATAAAATATTGCACACGTCATTCTAGACAGTGAGTACACATTAGTTCCATTATATTGCTTAATAGCCAACAAAGTAGCTGTCATTACTTAGGGCGAGACTAGAGGGGCTAGTACTTGTGTGTCTAGAGTAGATCGGGTCCTGTCAGTTATGCAATACTTCCAAGGAGGATACATCTTCTGAAACAGATGTTCATTTCTTCTTTACGCCGCCCATATAAAATGGAGTAACTCTTAGCGTAACCAGCTCTCACCGAATCTCAAAAATACCTGCTGATCATAAGGACTTTGAAACCTCCTGGTCCTTCACCAACTCTCCTGCAATAAGGGTATTATAGTGGGTTAAAAAAGCTCCCGGCCTAAAAGGACCAGCAAAAACAAAACATTCCCGGTCCTTCAGTGAATCAGTCGGTCTCTGACTGACGGACCGACATATTTTTCCAACACTGAACGTAACCATAACTTTCTATCTTAGCCAAAGACTACACCATTGCTAAGGGTGGAGCTAAGATTACATTAGAGTTATCTCCCATGTACAACAGGAGATCCCTGGGTAGTATGGTTTGCCTTACTTTGTTTTTCATCTGCCATGTCAGGATGAATAAAATAAAAAGGTCATAGATTTAACCAATCAGAGTTCTCCCTCTTATGGTTTATGATGTTGGCATACCACATGTGCATTCAGGATGTACTACTTTTCACTACGAATTGGATAAGTCTATATGTTAATACTGTTTTTAGAATATCATCACTACTGTATTTCAGAATGTTCTGGATACGGGTATTTGCTCGGGTCTATGATGGAATGTAGAGCAGTTATTGAGTCTAGTGTCTGTTAGCCATCATACTTCAATAGTTGAGAATGTCTCATGGCCAATATACTGCTACCGTTTATATGCCACTGTGTTATGGTCATCGTGGATATAGTACTGTCTATTGGTCATCGTATCTAAAGTGGATATGGTACTGTCTGTTGATCTTCATATCTAAAGTGAATATGGTACTGTCTGTTGGTCTTCATATCTAAAGTGGATATGGTACTGTCTGTTGGTCTTCATATCTAAAGTGGATATGGTACTGTCTGTTGGTAATCGTATCTAAAGTGGATATGGTACTGTCTGTTGGTCATCGTATCTAAAGTGGATATGACACTGTCTGTTTGTCAACATACGTCTATGGTAAAGTAAGCACATGCATTGATTCAGTCAGACTGTCTCGTTCATGCACATAAAAGAAGAAACAAATTGTACCAATGGGCTATCTGGTAGCATTTACTTCTCTGACATCCGGCCATGTTGACATAGCTAGAACAGTGGGGTCAGAACCGTGGCAGGTGGGTAGATTACCACCACTATTAGCCACACTCCAGGCCCTCATAAATATCAGGTGATAACAGAAGGGTTGTGGTGGGGTGGGTCAGCCCAGGGGGACCTTCTTAGCCCTGTATCTTACTGTCAATGCAGTTAGCTTTAGATGTTGAAGCACGAGGGAAACTTTTTAACACCTGTATTTTATCTGTCAATGCATGACTGCTAGCATTTAGCTACCATTTTTCAAGATATGTGAACTCTGGAGTTTAACTTGGAGGTATAACTGGAGATGCTCATTTGGACATTAATTGTTATAATGTACGTTATGAAGAAGCCTTTGAGCATGGATGTGGCACAATATTATAACATACATCCACATATTATTATTAAAATAGTATTTACTCAGCAGTGAAAGCATTAAGAAAACAGATCTTGGAGAATACATAGTCACTATGACATTAACTCTCTCCATGCTGGAGGCAACCGGAGATGCCCTAAGGAACAGTTCATGTCCTTAATACAGCAGGGAAATAATTAATAATATGGCTGTTAATTTTCTTTCTTGACAAATAATTAAAGAAATCATGAAAGTATTTAATCTAATGAAAGAAAATGCTTGTGTGGACAAATCAAACATACACATTTATATATTTTCATAGAATAATTTGCTTAACCTAGAAGTAGGTCAAATAGCTGTGCAAAAACCTATAGAGCACTGGATACTTTACAAATATGATCAATAAAACTGGACAGCTGTTAACACCAGAGAAACTATGGCTGCAATCATTTTGAGACGGCATACAAAAACATTTTTGATCAATCCATTTAATAGATTGTCATTTACCATAGAAATTATCATTACAGGTTTTTTTAAACTTATTTAAATCATCGTTAATCTATATAATAATCAACTAATTAACATAAAGATCCATTTCAGTAGTATGGCAATTAATAGAATTTAAAACTTTACGCCAGAAGATAAAATATTCAAATGAATATACTTGAAACATTTAAAGATAAAAATAAACCAGGATTTGAAACTAAATCCAACTGGCAACACCTATTTATCACGCATGAAACAAGCTTCTGTTTTCCTTTCAACACGTACAGCGTGGATTACCTCCACGCACCAACTCAATGACATGTAAGATTACCCCCAAAGTCATAAATCTGAGCCCACTAGGTGTCTAATGTACAACAATCCAATATTTGAACTAATTATCCAGTATGGTTGATTGTCACGAAATCGGTTGACAAATATAACTGGAATATTTCCTACTCGACAAAATTCACTTGACAATCGACAGAATAACAACGTACAAAATGTGTTTCTCTTATCAACCTCAATCTGGAACTTAAACAACCACGCCCGTTATTAACAAACCACAGAAAATATAATTTCCTGGAATTCGAAAGAAATACAATAAAAACATTAGTTGAAACTCACCATCAATGAACACCTTATGCAAACAGGATACTTCCTTCTCGGAATGTTAACATGCTGATACATGACAATTAACAGTCTATATTGTACGGAGACAATTAACAGTCTATATTGTACGTACGGAGACAATTAACAGTCTATATTGTACGGAGACAATTAACAGTCTATATTGTACGGAGACAATTAACAGTCTATATTGTATAATGTAATATTCCGACTGAACACAAAGACCTGTTGAAGAAACAGACAAGAAAGTTAGTCATGCTTGGCAGGCAGCACAGTACAGTTAAAACTGATCCCATGTCTCCTTCCCGGACTTCGTTGTGCTAGACAAGACTTTTTACTGGTTTAGCAGGTACATGCCGACTAAAACAACCCCTCTGTAAGAGGGTTAACGGAGAGATAGGTATCTGATACCTATGTACTCTCTGACTTACCATGCTCGGTGATCAGGACGAGGTAGTCTATATTACAGAACACAAATATAAAAAGTTGCAAGATCAGCTTTGCATAGGTCGTTGGTTACTAACTGGGTTACATATTACATATTCTGTTACAAATATCTTTCCCCAACAAATATGATTTTTCCCCCCAGATGTTTTTGATATAGGTTTTTTTTCCCTAATTACCCTGGTGCATGAGCACCATTCTAACACTTACATTAATAAACGCAAATTCCCTTCCAATGTCCCACAGTCCATTGTGTTCACAACAAAATGGCTGTCAGTGGAGAAAATAGTAGATCAGTCTATTTTTAGAACAAAATAACGCTGTTATATTTTGAAATACTGTTGGCAATTCAGTATAGCATTGATATAGTAGATTTTTTTTATTTGAAAAAATTAAATTAAAATAATAATAATATTGCATGTAAAGGCAATCTTGTCACTTTAAGAAAAGTATGTACCATTACATGCAAATGTTCCCAAATACTCCTATAAAATATAGGCTCCTTTCATATAAATATAATACCAATCAATATGTTATATAAATGACATACTCTTGCATTCTGAGTATAGTCTACAATCAGGTGATACAGGAAACCCATGGATGGTACAGCAACAGCAATGCACAATAACTGAGGTGAGAATATTCCGCCTTCGATTGTTATAAATGATAACAGTGACATCTATCATCCTGTTTACGGAGATAACGGACCTCTTGAATACCTGGTACTACAATCATTATCTCAAACCTCTTATTAGTCAGGATGCAGTGAAGATAAGGAGTTATCTACCCCTTGTTGAAATCCTGCAAGCCTCCAGGCCTAAACCTCATGTACGGGTCGTACCGCTCGTCCAGGTCTTATTGCTAGTCCAGGCGTAAAACAAGGTTTATGTCATTTCTTGCGATAGTAATTGGTGGCCGATAGCAGTCATAGTATATAGTAAACTGGTCACCACGGCAACCATATCACGTGCAAATTAAGATATGGAAGGCTCAAATACAATTTCAAAGTAGTTCATGCTATACTTCTTATTTTATATAAAAAAATATAAAACCAGTAATGCTAAGACATTGACATCAGTCCAACTATTTCGGTCAAAAATAATGCACAATTTGAAGGTCACACTGAGGTCAATTTACAGCTGCCTGGCAATAGGTGAAATCTGTAGACATAGCTTGATAAGATGTAGCCCAAATTTGATAAGTTTTAAATACCTGCGAACTCTCTTAGTCCCCATACCTGCTTATCTCTTACACAGGACTAATTCACGTATCAAATTCACATCAGTTCCAAATAAGACTTCAGGGATAGCAAGTGGTTTTTCTCCCATAAGAATGAAAACACTGAATACCATCTTCAATTCATTTTGATATTATTTTTCCTGGAAATTTAAATCTTCCAAATTTCAAGGATTATACTTTTTAAATTAGTCATACATACGTATTTACACATGGTATCCTGACCTATGGATGACTAACAGTGCCACCTCTGCTCTGATAAATGCGATGACATAGTATGTAATAACACATAGTTTTCTGACCTATGGAGGACTAAAAGGGCCACCTCTGTTCTGATAAAAGCGACGACATAGTTCTGTTACCCAGGTGACATGTTTCTTCATAACCACTTGCACGGTTTACAGTTCTTTCTGTACATGACGGATATCTATCCTCAAACTAGTCGCACCCATCACACTACGAGTACCGCGTGATTGTGCACTCAAATTAACCCTCTATCCATCACAATCCAAGACATTATCAACATCAAAAGGCATCGCGTATAGATGAGTCACAAAATATTTTTAACCGCGAATGCATTTAATTTAGTGGACCGGATACTTTAAAGATACATACACTCCTGTCTAGACATGTTAGAAGTGGAAACTCTTGAACAGCAAGCTTGTGAGGAGCTAAAGTGTTAATTGAATGCTGAGTGCATGCATTTGTTACTGGGCAAAACTGACATTGGTAATCGCTTCTGACAAGAGCATTGGAAGCCGGGTGAACTTTGGACCCTGATAAGAAGTAGCTATTTGCATAGCTTTACTCCGATTAAAATGTTGGTGGGAAAACATTTGGGATAAAGATTTCTTAAAGTCAAAAAGAAATCATGTAACGAAACTAGAAGAAATTCACAAGCCTAATCAAAACCATTTTTAGAAATTGTCATATTTATATTTTGCCGATATAGGACAGTGGGGGAAAAATGGCCTCCTTACCAGATAGTGGTTGGCTGGCAGAAGTTCCTTGTTGAGTGGATGCTGCCAGCTGATTGGCTGGTTGTGTCGTGTGGTGTGTGAAGAAAGCAGACTTCGCTTGGTGTTCGAGAATCTCATGATGTTTCTTCTTCAACTCTTTCAGCTCATTCTGAAATGAAACATTTTATATTTTTAGAAATCTGTTAAGCAATGAATAATAGTGCAATTTACCATTATGTGGTAGGTGTCAAGATACTAATTTACCATTATGTGGTAGGTGTCGAGATACTAATTTACCATTATGTGGTAGGTGTCGAGATACTAATTTACCATTATGTGGTAGGTGTCGAGATACTAATTTACCATTATGTGGTAGGTGTCGAGATACTAATTTACCATTATGTGGTAGGTGTCGAGATACTAATTTACCATTATGTGGTAGGTGTCGAGATACTAATT
>JAUTBT010036941.1:0-17852 GCA_032361225.1 Lepetodrilus schrolli
TTGCATGGTTTTTCACGCTTGTTTTTATTTTCTTGCATGATTGTATTTTAGAGTAACGCTGTAGTCGTCGCCTATGGATGAGATATTCCCGCTGCGACGTAAAACAATAATAAAAATAATAATAATAAATTAATCATTAGTATCATCAATATTATTATTTATTTGTATATTTATTGTTGTTATTATTATTATTATTATTATCATTATTATTATTAGTAGTAGCAGTAGTAGTAGCAGCAGCAGTAGTAGTAGTAGTAGCAGTAGTTGTAGTAGCAAGAGTAGTAATAGTATCAGTAGTAGTAGTAGTAGTGGTAGTAGTAGTAGAAGTAGCAGTAGCGGTAGTAGTAATGGTAGTAGTAGTAGTAGTGGTAGTAGTAGTAGTAGAAGTAGTAGCAGTAGTAGTAGTAATAGTAGTAGTAGTAGTAGCAGTAGCGGTAGAAGTAGTAGTAGTAGTAGCAGTAGTAGTAGTAGTAATAGTAGTGTTAGTAGTAGTAGCAGTAGTAGTAATAGTAGCAGTAGTTGTAGTGGTAGTAGTAGTAATAGTAGTAGTAGTAGTAGTAGTAGTAATAGTAGTGTTAGTAGTAGTAGCAGTAGTAGTAATAGTAGTAGTAGTAGCAGCAGTAGCGGTAGTGGTAGTAGTAGCAGTAGTAGTAGTAGCAGTAGTAGTAGTAGTAGCAGCAGCAGTAGTAGTAGTAGTAGTAGTGGTAGTAGTAGTAGTAATAGTAGTGTTAGTAGTAGTAGCAGCAGTAGCGGTAGTGGTAGTAGTGGTAGTAGTAGCAGTAGCAGTAGCAGTAGTAGTAGTAGTATTAGTAGTACTAGACGACCAGGTGGTAATTGCCGTTCAATTATGAAATTTAACATTTAACGAAATTTCGAATAATCAAGACAGACATTTGGTGAAATACGTCGACAACAGATGTAATATGCACTATGCACCTAAAGCTCTGTCAAGTAAAATATCATTCATCGCTAAGATGTCAACTCCTGCAATAACCTAACAACGGGAAAACAGCTACAACTATTACAACTACATATACATATGGGTGAGTGTCCAGTATTGCTTAAGTTATATAAACGCATTTCATCTTATTCTAAATGTACAATCATATTGTGCATTCTCTATGTACATACTTCAATAAATTGAATTTGCATATATTATTATAATATTCTCTGTATTAGAGTCAAGCCTTGCATTTCCGTACACATTTGGCCGAACTGCTCGCTTGATGTCGCGGGAAATGTCTGAATAGCAGGATGACTCGAGTTCGATATTCATATTCCGTGCACATAACGGCAAATGAAACATATAATTCGACTATGCAGAATGTTTTTTTTTGAGAAACTCGATCTCGATGACGATGAGCCACGAATCATCGTGTAACTATTAATATATGACTGTCTGATTATCACCTGTATTGTTCTTTTTACCAGATATCCCGATTGTCCCAGTGAAAGGGAAGTAAATGTCAAGCAAACTCTACGGAAAAGCAAAATACTCGTTTATCCAGACGTGTACGGAATTCGCAGCTTGTACGGAATAGCGAGGCTCTACTCTAAATTTCATGATTCACATTCTGGCTTCCAGACTACCAAACTCCTTTTTTTTTCCAGCACGATTTCAGGATTTTCAGTCAAATCCCAATACAATATTTCAGTTGGACATGAAATCGTACCAGAAAGTTTCGTAACCACGGGGACTGTCCGATTATTATGTTATTCTAACATTGAACTTGCTACCAAAATATTTAATATGTTTACTTACCTAACGTAACTACGCACATATTGGAAATTATAATCACAAGAAAGAAAGGCTGCATCTTCGCTGTTACAATTAGTATAAGTAGTTCCAGTGATTTCAACGGGCCCATTCAACCACTATCTGTTTAACTTATGTAACTAGACGTCCTTTACGTCAGTGACGTGCTGACCCGCCAACTCAGCAACAGAACATAGAATCCCTGCATCCGTATCAGGGGACAGTTCCAGAACGATGTTCTATGATCGATCACAGGGTTAGTATTGCTAGGTGACTATCGACTTGTTTGGAGAAGATGGTGTAGGTTACCATACCAGTTGGCGTTGTTTGTCAGGGAGTCTACGTACAGACGTGTATTTCAATAAACTTTTATAAACAAACATTTTCGTAAGCTCTTACACGAGAAACGATATACTATTTAATGAAAATTCGAACATTATTTGTGACAGTTATTCCGTATACTTAAAGACAAGTAGATTCAGACAAAGGCTTGCAAATTCGAATCGGTTTCTATATTCAGAAGGCAAAAAAGTTGCAGTCAATCCTTATAAATAAAATACTGAGCTTATTTGTGCGGACTTAACTGATTTAAACTTCTAGCATTACCCATAAGTTGTAATTGACAATTAATGTCCGCGTATTAGTATTTGCTACAAACCTTTGGTTTTCAGTCAGTGTGGGGTGTGGCCTATAAAATATTGTTCATTGTTTGAGTATGTCTTTGGTGTTCTGTTCATTGTTTGAGTATGTCTTTGGTGTTCTGTTCATTATTTGAGTATTTATTTTGTGTTTAGTCAGTGTGGGGTGTGGTCTATAACATATTGTTCATTGTTTGAGTATGTCTTTGGTGTTCTGTTCATTATTTGAGTATTTATTTTGTGTTTAGTCAGTGTGAGGTGTGGCCTATAACATATTTTTCATTATTTGAGTATTTATTTTGTGTTTAGTCAGTGTGGGGTGTGGCCTATAAAATATTGTTCATTGTTTGAGTATGTCTTTGGTGTTCTGTTCATTATTTGAGTATTTATTTTGTGTTTAGTCAGTGTGGCAGACAGTGTGGGGTGTGGCCTATAAAATATTGTTCATTGTTTGAGTATTTCTTTGGTGCTCAGTCAGTGTGGGGTGTGGCCTATAACATATTGTTCATTGTTTGAGTATTTCTTTGGTGTTCAGTCAGTGTGGGGTGTGGCCTATAACATATTGTTCATTGTTTGAGTATGTCTTTGGTGCTCAGTCAGTGTGGGGTGTGGCCTATAAAATATTGTTCATTGTTTGAGTATTTCTTTGGTGTTCAGTCAGTGTGGGGTGTGGCCTATAAAGAAAATGTTCATTGTTTGAGTATGCCTTGGGGGTCATGCCAGTCAATCAGTTGTCATTATTCACTGTAAAAAAAATATTTGTTTTCAGTTGAAAGGCATTGCATAACTATAGCAGAGTCATGAGAGTAGTTTGCTTCGTATCATGTTGGCACATGAATATATAGGCTGTATTTTATTTTATTTTATTTATAAAATCGCTTTTATAGCCTCTTTCAAAATTAGTTTATCATCACTGCTGCTTGTCATCAGTTTAGGGTAGAAAGAAACCCGCAATATCTGTAGCGCATAATTAGAATGTTGCAGTAAACCTGCCACCACCGGCTGATACTGACAGATCAAAGATGATAACTGCATTATAACGGTACATACAGCGCATCCTATCATGATCGTGTCAGAAAGTTTACTTTCGCGAACATTGATGCCGGGCTACCGGAACGAGATTTGAACCCGGGGCATTTTGCTCCGAATTCCAAACGTTCTACTATTGTGCTACCACATGCCCCACACATTGGCTGTAGTGCAGTGTTAGACCATTAGTCTTTCGAACCAAAGGACCCAAGTTCGAACTCGCTCCGGGTGATCGGGGTTCAATTTTAGACGATTCCATGATAGGAGGTGCTGTCCGTACCCTTGGTTCGTCAGCACCAGTTTAGCAGGTTTACTGCAACACTCAGCACTACAGGCGTTGCATTGTTTCACCAGCTATCAAGAACAAATCAAACATATCAATAATACACTTAGGCAGATTATACAGGAATTTGAAAGGAGGGTGCGGAAATGTGAGACGGCAATTATTTTGGAAGTACATATAGCATACGTCTAGATGTACAATTTAGAGCACGTCTGACGTGATACGCCTCATACCAGACTATATCATGATACATTTGTATTAACTAAAACCCAAACAATTTTAAAACTTTGATTTAGTTTGTGTGCGTACCATCTTCCCCCTATCAGCACCGGCTGGTACTGACACGACCAAGAATGATAACTGCATTGCCACTCTACAGACATCGCATCCTATCAATATCAAGTCAGAAGGTAACTTTCGCGAACATTGATGCTGGGGCGGGAAATGAACCTGGACCCTTTGGCTCCGAAGTCCAACGGTTTGCCGCTGAGCTACCACCCGTGCCCTCTCTACATGTACCGGAATACAATTGTCACGTACTTCAGTATCTCATTGTCGTCATATTCATGAATGCATAGTTATTAAAGCCACATTGATCACGTCAACTGCCCTTATGACTTTTAACAAATATTTCATGATACTTTCGTAACAAAGAACAAAACGTATATGTGTACCCGATCAATGTTTTAAAGTACTTCGCAATCAAGTGAGGACTTGATGTTTTCGGTTTTGTGTAATTACCAGCCACCTTTCTATATTCCACAATATTATAACGATCAGTCAACATATCTAATGGAAGCTACGATGTGTCGATACACAGTACTGCTAGTTTCAGTATGTACAAGTACAATCTGGATTATGGATTACACTAGTCACGGCGTAGGCAAGGAAAATCTGTACACAGGTACATCCGACTTCCTAACCTGGGGTTTTCAGTGAATATGTAGCGTCAATAATCAATGATTGATTAATAATGGTTACTCATTTTCATTATGATGCTTGTATACATGTAGGGCGAGTTTTATGCCTTGACGTAAAACAGGATCGATGTATTTATCTAGCATGACCTGGCTCACATCCAGTTGTGGCATCACGTCTCAATATTAGACTAGGATTACATTAACAATAATAATAATAATAATAATAATAATATTACTTGCATTTAATAATAATAGTAGTAGTGTACTACTAGTTAATAAGAACTCTACTACTACTACTACTACTACTACTACTACTACTACTACTACTACTACTACTACTAATAATAATAATAATAAAACTAATGTGAAGACAGAGCATCATATTATATTATAGTTCCTTCATACATTGATGTCGAGTTCAAACTCACGACTTTTAACTCTGAAGTCTGACGATCTTCCATTGTGCCATCACGATGGTCATGGATGACAATTAAGTTCTATGTATACATCCTTTCCTCGCTTTTCTCTTCTATGGCAGAACTAGGTCATTGTTATTCTACACATGAATACCACAACGAAGACTAATTTTAAAATATTTCTTTTATTACCCAGTTTAAGATTTCGAAAGTAATATATTCATTGTTTTCAATAGCAAAGGATGGTTAAAAACCTCGTCTAGTAATATACGGAGGGGCCGGTAAGTTTGTATCAGTTCCTTGGATGGCGCACTTCTTGAACTCGCAGGGACTGGTACGCCACTCGTATCGGAGTCCTACAGGAGACATACTTCCACAGTCGGCCACTGACACAGACACCGAATGTGTCTTCTTGGTTACAATTGGTGCAGGAAACCATTTATCTGAGCTCATACATTCCTCTTTACTTGCGTTGGAGCAACACACCTACAGAAGAGAAAAATACTAAAAACACAATGTTCTTGTAAGTCCGCCATTATAATGGAGCATAGTTTATAGACTCAATAGATGAGTAAGCACTCAAACGACCCACAAATGCCCAACGCAGTAAGGTGCAGAATTTCATTGTTATCTTCAAACAAAGAAATGTTCTCGGAAGCTGCACCGCGCTACAACAGAGAACTTAGAGCCACCAACTACACTGAAACAATCAAGTACAAACCTAAAGCAGATAGAAATGCGAACTCGATGAAAAAGAACCGATCAAGAACAATATTATTGATCAACCCACCATATAGTAAAAATGTAAACACCAAGGTCGGAAACATCTTCATCAACCAAATCAAAAAGCATTCCCCTAAAGACAATAAATATCACAACATTTTAAATAGTAATACAGCAAAGTGAGCTACAGCTGCATGAACAACGTCGAATCAGCCATCAAAGTGCTAGTGCAAACTCTAGTACTGTCTAGGTTAGATTACTGTAACAGTCATCTCACAGATTTATGAACTGTCCCCCTGTCAAAGCTTCAGAAAGTACAGAATACAGCTGCCCGCATAGCTACTCGAACCTCCAGGTTTTCTCACATCAAGCCTGTACTCAAATCTTTACATTAGCTACCAGTTGAATCTCGGATACACTTCAAGGTATGCCTGGTCTACAACTATTTAAATGATATGGCCCCACCTTACCTCACCAATCTCTTTACTCCCTACAGCTCACAGAGATGTCTCAGATCCCACTGTTCGTACCTACAAAACATCTCGCTATGCCAAAAGATCTGTCTGTTCTATTGCACCCAGATTGTGGAATGATCTCCCTCTCACAATCAAAACAATTGTTAATGGATACAGCGCATTAGAAATACACATATTATTATTATTATTATTATTATTATTATTATTATTATTATTATTATTATTATTATTATTATTACTACTTAAATTCACAACGCAAAAGTAGTAAAGACGAGCAACCCGGAAACCACAAAACGTAAACGTGTAACTGCAGAAAACCAGATGAATGTCCACTAAACGTAAAATGTCTATCTAGCAGTGTGATATATGAAGCAACCGTCAACACCATCAACACAAATAAGAAATACATCGGACTAACAGGAGGTAACTTCAAGGAAAGATGCAGGAACCATAAAACATTCCTTCTAAAATGAAAAGTACAGTAACGAAACTGAACTTTCTAAGTATATATGGGGACTAAAACAAAACACTGTGACCTGGAAGATACTCAAAATCCCATGCACCACTATGCGGGCTTCAGGCCAGTGTAACTTGTACATGGACGAAAAATAAACTATAAAAATAGTATAGCTTTAATAAACTATAAAAAAACGCGGGAATTTTAAATAAGAGAAATGAACTCTTAGGTACATGTAGACAGACTCTGGACAATAATCTGGACCCAAAACAGACAGTGCCGTAACGGATTCATATAGTCATATAATGACGTCATACTAGTAACAGTAACATTCGTCTGAAGATCGCCGTTCGGCGTGAAACTCCGAATAATAAAATAAACCCCTCTACGTTCCATTATATTGTCTTTTTTGTTTCGTTTTCGATTTGATGCCGGGGATGTTATTCTTCTGAAAACGTCTGGTTTAATTCTGCCTTCAATACATTACATATTATAAGCATTAAACATTTTTTAAATGCCCCAAATTACAAAAATAAATCATCGTAAAATGAATGAATTTTAAAAAAACCATTGTCTGCTATTGAACAACTATTATACTTATAGGTTTACCTCGAAGCCATTGTTGTTGAAAACCAAGATGGGAGTTGTCTCCCCATAGTTGATCTCCAGGACGAAGCTGGCTCGGTCAAGATGAAATGAGTTCGGCAGAGGACCTTGATATTTGACATCAGATTCCCCGTATGCTACGGCCAGGGCCCCTTTCATCAAACGAAACGACACGTCCTGCTTGTCCCTAGGATGGATTCTGTATACGAAGGGATTTATCACGGGAATAGTTCAGAAATGTCGTAATTTTATTGTAAGTAACGTCGTAATTTTACCATTTGCTATAATGCATTCAACAGTGAGTAATGCACTCGTGACTGCCTACAGTCTTTCTGATTGGTCAGTAATTCGGTCAACACTCGTGTTACGTTATCGGTTGTTTTCTTTTGGTGCTAATGCGCACGTGAAAGTAGCACTCGACTCCATTATCGAATTCCCAAAACGAATACCTTCTCCGGAACTGTACACTCAAGTTGCCATGATCAATGAAACAATGCATATTCATATCTAGTACACCATGCTCTCCCCCATGAACTAGTCAAACGCTAAAGGGTAATGGGGAAATCAACTGGTGCCCGCATTCCTTGGCTTAAACCTTTTGATAGTTGAAGGATGAACTGTCTGGCAGGAAAAATATCGTCATAAGAGAAGGCCGGACTTACGGACCAAAGGGGGAATCAAAGTCTGGAAGGTCTATAGCTACTGCCATAAATGTTTTCGGCATGTCTTCATTGGGAACAAAACCTTGATCGTAAGTCTGTGCCCAGCGGAGATCGGGAAACGTTCCAATTCCAGCATCCTTTCCGTTAGGTGCAAGCTTGAACAACATGAAAAGTCATTGGTTGTTAAATCGATGCGATGTACTTTTGGATTTGCAAATTTGTTTTGGAAGTTAGACGCCAAGACAGCAGACCTAGATGGCATGATGTTGAGAGAGTTATGGCGTCAAGAAAACGTCCCAAGTCAAGAATCATTAAATGTATAAGGACAATATGAACATAGGACGTAGTCACGTGATTCATCCTTATTTTGTTGTACATGTCCACCAAACAACGATTAAAACGACCTCTCTGATTGGCTCACTATGCTACCTATTGTTTTATTATTATTATTATTATTATACACATTTATATAGCTCAAATATCCAGAAGAACTGCTCAAATGCGTTTTTGGGAAATGGGTGAAAACAAAATGGGCTAAATGGCTTTAAAAGCTCGTGGTCAGTGGAGTATGCACTGAGGTACTGCAGTATTTAGAGGATTCAATATGATGTACCTGGACAAATCCAAATGCAAATTCAGCATCAATTTCCTGTTCAGATGATCCTCTGAATTTCTTTCTCCAGTCGCTTATCATCGCAGGAAACCGACACTTGTATAGACTAGCCTCTGCTGCGTTCGATTCACCTTAAACAATACGTGTTCATTACCTACAGTAATTCCCAAATTATCTACCTGCACAAATCCAAAGGGAAACTGGGCCTCGGTTTCTTCTTCGGAAGCAGCACGAAATTTCGCTCGCCAGTCGTTAATCATTGCAGGAAATTGACACTTGTACAGTTCAGATCTAGCTGCATTGGCCTCTCCTTCAAAGTAATGAGTGCAGGCGACGTAATTTATAGCTCTAAATGGATACAGTCAAATATGGTCGGTTTTGCCTGTTTAAACAATCGTATTCTATTACATTAAACTTTTACATAATATTCTCTAGTGGATGTGTACCGGTTTTTAAAAGTAATTTTAATGTGCTCCAATTAAATATGGACATTATTTAGTGTTTTTGCCGTTTAAACAAAACCAAAACAATTATTCCTAATATTATATGCACACATGTAAAATAACATAGTATTTATTAAAATGTTACCAAATTACCTTGAAATAACCAGTAATAGGAATGCAACTCAAATAAGTTTATGAGAACTATCAAGTATACAGATATTTCAGGTATCATGCTACTTTGCCTGACTAATAACTATGCAAATTAGGAAGCTCTGACCATGGGTGACGTCAAGACGTTTGACGTCATGTTACTATTTATAGATGGTACTTTATGGAAATAGTAAACAAGATAACAATTACGATCGGAAACTAGACGTACTAAACGCCAGCATTTAATATATATTTACAATTTGTAATATGAATTGTTCTTAAAGTTGTTTCTTGTCATTTAGTGTGTTTATCAGTTAGTGAAGCGGTTTACAATTTACTGACCTGTATGTATTCCTACGCGTAACTTATAACTGTCGATTCACACTTTCTAGTTATATGAAGTATTGAAGCTTGATATTAGATGATAAAGATATTATTAACCTCTTGTCTTTAGATATCGTCTATATCCTGCATTTAGGGATAATTTCTGTGTATTATACTCGCTGAAGCTTGTCTAATACAAATAGTATCCCTAAATGCACGAAATAGACGGTATCTAAAGACACGAGGTTAATAATCTCTATTTGTGTTATTTATAGTTGCCACAATAAACCTAAGTTCACAATAAACTGATCAGTTGTTTTTAGTTCTTCTCACCCTAAGTAAGATGTGCTAATCTGCGCTATAGCCCACTCAGTCAAACCCACTGAATATTACCAACATATCGACCAATGTTTTCAACCGTAGCCGTTACAGGAAACATAATTTGAACATTAATAATAAATAGACCATTAAAAAGATGTACCTGAAACTACTTAATGTGTCTAGTTATGCGTGTTATTCAACTATCTACGTATAAATTAACCCTAACCCTAACCCTAACCCTGTCATGCGTGTTATTAAATGTTCTATGTATTCCCGACAACCCGCTAGTTATATCTGTCCATATTTATATTATATCGAGTTAAATACCATGTCCTAAGACGCATCCGGTGAAAAGAACGATATATTACATTGAAAACCATTTTCTGTTAACATTCGGAAAAAGTTCGGGTGAAGCCCAGGCTCCCATTTCACGACGGTCTCCTAACTATTTAAGAGCTCCTAAATCAGTCCTAAAGGTTATCACCTCGTAACAAGTGGTTCACGACGACGTCATAAGTCTTATTCCTTCTGAATTCTACATCTAACTTACGAGGTGATAAGCTGGGTCCTACAGTTAGGAGCTCTAAAATTTAGGATGTCGTCGTGAAACAGGGGCCTGGCTTCAAATAGGATAATATATATTACGATTGCGTCCGGGTATTTACGACTGTGAAAGAGGAGGCAACCCTTTTCCATGTGGTTTGGACATATTTTTCTTTTCTTTAAAATGAATGAAGATTGGTCATCAATCTGTAAATATATTTTTGTTATTACCCAATACTGTCTTTTCGCAGTAGATATCGCTTTCAAATAACTACTACTACTGTAGATATAGTTTGACACAATTATTGGTTTATTTGATTGTTAATTTGATTGTTCTACCATTGTGATGTCATGCTGTAGATATCGCTTGACCCAAGTATTTTGATTGTTCAACCATTGTGATGTCATCGCTACAATTGTGATGTCGTAGCATTGCAGTAAAATCTTTATTATGTGGCATTTTTCTTCTTTAATGACTTTAAAATTATGTTTGTTGATAAATAGAATCTCACCCTCGTGTCATGGAATATCAAATATATCAACACTCTTCGTGTTCATATACATGATATTCCAAGACAGTTGGGTGAGATTCTCTACATACCGCTCCTAGAAATGTAAGTTAACCTTGGCGATAGATGTGAACAGGAAGATACTAACTACATTATGTGTATGTCGTGTTCATGTACGTTGCAGTTCTAGCCCTAATTCTTTAAACATTAGAATACAAATACTAGGTTTTGAATAACATGACATCGTGCGGGTTAGGATATGTTCGTTACACGCATGAAATTTGCTTAAGAAATGACCGTCATTTTATGGTTGTTCACATGAAGTATGAACGATTTGAACGTGCTGGTTAAACTCTCTGAAGTATGAACGATTTGAACGTGCTGGGTACACTCGTTTGAACATCGGAGCTCACCAGAGTTTAACCAGCACTTAAAATGACGGTCATTTCTTATAATTTCAAACGAACTAATTTCTAATGGCAGAAATGATTTCATAAACCGTGGCGCATTAATACAATCAAACGGACATTTTCAGTGTAGGTCTTCCGATTGCCGACTCGTTTTTATGTAGATACATATGATCGGGAAGGAACAGTTATTAAAACAACATGAAGGTAGGAGTTTTTGAGAGGTACTAGCCATGTTCTGATTCTTAAAATGCATATTATAATTATATTAGCTGTTTATCAATGGACAAACTTCTGCTGCGATGACCCAATCTTTAAATCGTTAGACATGATATTATTGTTAGAATCTGATACTAGCTGCGACTGGAATCATGTAGCTATAATGTTAGATTCAGTTAGTTGTTAGATGACGTACACGCACACACAATATGGCAATGAACTAGATGTAGTCATGAAAATCTGCATCTAGAAAGAAAATAAGCGTAAAATAAAATGATGCAGTGTTGCAACTGAGTCCACTGTAATTAATGTCACTTGGCTTTGTAGTCTAGACAATAAATAAATAAAACACAGTATCAAGACAAAAGTGATCTATCTTATGAGAGACATATATATATATATATATATATATATATATATATATATTGGCAATAAAACTTAGATGGATTTCATCCAGACTGTCTCCGATATGATGTGGTCAACGTATTCAAGAGCATTTGTGTAAAGTGTACATAAGTCCGAGCCATAGTGGACATAGGTGCACTGGTCAATTAACCAGCACGTGGTCACACATGAAGATAGAGACTCTGCAGAGATTTCTGACAAATTTCCCACGAACACATTGGACACGGGTTTGAAAGACAGATTCACATTTGAACAATCTTTAATCCTGGATAACAATTCTGTCTTTAATTCCTCGTCACTCAGAACTATTCTTGCATTGTTTGTGGGAACAGTAGTAGTAGTTGTTGTTGTTGTAGTTGTTGTTGTAGTTGTTGTTGTAGTTGTTGTTGTTGTTGTAGTTGTTGTTGTAGTTGTTGTTGTAGTTGTTGTTGTTGTTGCCGTTGTTGTAGTCGTGACCATGGTTGTATTAATAGTAGGATGAGGAGTTGAATCAGGAGAGACACTTGAGACACACTGGGGTAGCTCGCCGTAAATCCCATGAGCTACCCAGTTGAAGTTCTCATCACAGACTTTCATGCCCAGCGCTTCCGGTGGCCCGGATGACAGCAGTGTGTATTCGGGTGCGCAGAAATACGTAACGACGTCGGCGTACATATAGTTGGTTCCGTGGAGGTATTTCTTCTTCAACCTGGTGTACGCAGGTGGAGGCGGGCAGTATGAGGCTGAATGTTAATAGAAATAGTAATAGGAGGGGTTTTCTTAAAAGAATACTACTGGGTATTACGGTTTGGTGATACTAGTATTTCATTGTCAAACGTATTTTACCTAAGTTTGATCTGTCTACACAAGTATATTGGGAAACAAGCTTCATTTTCCGCATGTCCCACTAGTTTTCAACAGTTAAATATGTTTTCATGTGTTCATATTTTTTATTGCGAGATAAAATAATTTTAAAAAATAAAATGATAAAATATTGAAAACCAGTGGGACATGCGGAAATTGTAGCTTATTGCCCATTATATTTGTGTAGACAGATGGAATGTATAAATATGTTCAGGTAAAATACGTTTGACTATGAAATATGTCACACATCGTGATTGTATGTCTTTAATGGTAAGCGCATGTGACTATATTTTAATGAAAGTTCGTATTCCTATAGCCCTCCGCACACGGAGAGAATTTTGCTGTGCACTCGGCCATGTGTCACCTAGATGTATATTTGCAAGAATCCAAGCTTTCGCGCTTCAAAATGCATCATAAAAACATCAATGATGGTCGCTCACATCACTAAAAAAACATGAGTTATTCTCCTTTTAACAATGCATAAGTGACCAGCCATTTGTAAATCATGTGACTTCGTTGGTCGTCTAAGCAAAAGTGCTCAGCCGAATTCTCAGAAAACCCCGCAACCGGTGTGGATTTAGCCACGAGTGGCAGAACCGATCTCGCCAATTCTCACAAATAGTAGTCCGCAAGTGGAGAGGAACCTGCTGCGCACTGCCACGCGTGGCCAATTGCAGAGCACAATTCCCATCATGTGCGGCGGGCATAATTAAGAAATGAGAATGCTCACCTCTTCTGATGAGGCACGTGCTGTGGCAGTTTTTCTTCATATATGGCGTCCTAGTCTCACACCCTCCTTTCTGAACCCAGTTTAGACACTCGCAGTGAAGTTCCTTGCCAGTAGCTGGAACTATAATTACAATATGAACAGGCATTTGAAGGAGGCAAACTATATTTTTTTAATACATTATTTTCTAAAAATTACATTAAAATAATGTCAGGATTTAAAAACAAATACGTTTTATTGATATATTATGTAGTGATAATATTGTGATTTTAAAAAAAAAGTAATAAACAGACCCATTGGCGACATATTAAATTAATAATATGTTGTAAATGGGTCTGTGTATTATTATATATATTTATATTATTTTAATTTTATGTTTTAAAAAATATTATCACTACAAAATAAAACATATCTGTTAAAAATAAAATCTTAACTTGAAAAAACAAAAGAATAAAATAATGTATACAAACAAAAATTGGCCTGATTTAAGTGCCTGTGTAATATAGTAGCTCTCGGAACAGACCAGCGCACTCCTGTACGAAACGGTGTAACTCTAACGCCCAACGCACACGCATTAACGCGATTCAAAATGACTGCCAACAGTGCGTGCTGACGTGGACTTTAGGGCGTGGCTTTCATCGTGGGCGTGGACTTTATGGCGTGGCTTTCATCGTGGGCGTGTCGCGTAGTGGACAGCAATTTGTGACGTTTCAACTTTCTTGATCCATTTGAAATAGCATAACTTACCATAACTACAACTATCGATAATTCAGCCGCCATCTTTGTCAGCGAAGAAATCATCTTTCAAAAGTGCTGAATGGGCTTGCAAGCCGTTAAGTTGATCTGTTTTGTTGATCCGTTCAACATGTGATTCGTTCTGTGAATCGCTTTATGTCGCTTCAAACAGCGAAGAAAATTATAACGGTTTGTTCTTGGGTGGACGATCTAGGAATTTAACTATATCGTTGTCAAATGTATCCAGTTGCTTCCAACCCTTCTTCATTGCAAAATCTTGTATTCTTGCCGTGTTTTACACATGTTTTGGAAACAGGTAGAGAATACACTTGAAGTGATCAAGGTTACGAAGGTTAAAGGAGACTCCTTCTAAACTATCTGACTAATGCATTCGTTGTGGCTATACAAATAGATGAAATGGCATCTGAGATCGTCTTAAGAGTGTACATCTGCTCAAGGATGAACAATTTGTACCCCCAACTATTTCCTCCCTTCCAGCGCCATTCAGTGTCCACATTGATCTTCGCTTTACCATCTTCACTACAAACATTTGATTGTATAATTATTTCTGCACATCTGTGGATAGTTGATGCATCTCAATGATGGAGATGGTTCCCCATACAGGATAGATGGTGTTGGCACACCCCATAAAGAAGGAAAGCATTGAATGGAATGGAGTGTACGTAACTCTACCAGAATTTGAATTTTGAATGTTATAATGCCATCCATAATATTTCTGAACTCTATGATTTGCCAACAGAGAGATTAGGTCGTCTCCATCACAAGTATTCACTGTGTGTTTATTTTCATCAAATATCTTGCTTCCAAAGATGCTAAACTGTAAAAGGCTCTAGCAATAATATATAGTACAGCATATGTATCATCTGTTTGATTTTGCACCAAACAGTCTGATTTGTAACTGTGATGTTGAGATAACAATTATTAATACTGCTAATATGTATTATTTACTTTGTCATAATAATAGCTGTTACATTTGTCAGTTTGCAGTGATAAAACTAGAGAAAATAACACACAGTATATGTGGTGGCACATGATCCCGTGCATTGATACCTTTGTTTACCCAGCATGCAACTGGTAGGATTTAATAGTAGTTTACCAGTGTATTAACTTTTCAATTCAATTCAACTGTGATCTAACCACTCACAGTGGGGCTCTGAGCATTATTTCGGATGTGGATCTGGCACATTTTCAATATACATTATTATTATTATTACTGTATAAATGCTCGATATTCCCATATTGCTTAACTTATGAAAGCAACAATCTGTAAAACATGGCATTTCCATTGTCTTGGTCGCCATTTGGATTTAATAATAAAGCTACTATGGTTTTAAAACAAGAATCTTAACTCGACATTTTCTGAAAATCCGACCTGTCTATCAGAGTTGCGCTGTTACGTACAGATGGGCCCAGAACCTGTAATTCATAGGCTGAGGCCAAAAACCTCGGCAAATGCGGTACACATGTAACTATACAAAAAGGCACCTAGATTGTAATCGCGGAAAGGGATGTGCTAAGAAGTTTTACGTTTCATAGAGACAATAGTACATAATATTTACACTGAGATTTTTCAAAACACTTAAATATGAACGTAAGTTAAAGATGGATAATCTAGAGAGGTATACGAGGCGATATACTTGTGTCTTTCGTTCGAGCAATATGGACAATGTTAGGTCCTATTCATCATCAATATTTTAATTGTCAGAGGTGGCAGATTAAGTTATAACTGGGTATGTTATTCCATCTTCCCGTTTTTATTAGTAAGCGATGAGTTGCAGTTCGAAATTGTAAAGGATGATATAGCGCGATCTGTTAAAGTGTATCCTTTCTGGTGGCGGGCTGGTCAACGAATTGTATCCACTAGGAGATCATCGTAGCTATCGTCGAGATGGATATCAATCTAATGAAAATCAGATCTCGTTTCCTTCCTTAAACATGTTTACATTCTTTTGGAAACTTAGCGAGTGTTCAAATATCTGATTTTAATGAGATTGGATATATATGAAAAATTTAATGTAAATACGATATCGCTTCATGAAATGGTTCTTGGAGCCACACGTGTATTCAATAGTTAGGTACGTACGTTCACACTCGGAGAGAGTGTTGCACGACTTGGCACATACACACGACATCTCTCCTGGAACTCTAAGGCATTCATAATTTTCAGCACGAACGGAGCAGTTCTTAAATGTATCCACACATCCGACCGCAATTGCTAAAATGAGTAAAAGGTAACTAATTAGTTCATTTTAATTAGATAATATGTTGTTAAATCACACCATTTTAGTCATGAAGTCCAAGTAGAATGCTTTCCTTTAGGCAAATTAATGTACTCGCCATCGAATATTTTGAGAGATAGAAACAACAACAACAACAAAGAAACAATTAAATACAAACAAATATACATACACAATAACATGCACTTTATGTTTTTTCGTCACACACATAAACATACAATTTTAATAGACGTATAGCTAGTATACACATTTGTAAATAGAATTTGAAGAAACATGATTTTTAACTTACCACTGATACAACTTGTGAGTATAGTTAGCGCCCACACCCACACCCACCGTACGTAGACATCCATCTCCCCCAGACCACACCGGTCTACTGTACTAATTACATGACGGCATTGCAATGTATGGATAGTTCTTCGCGAAAAGTTTCATTATCGTGATCATACTTTACCTGGCGCGTTGGGAAAATGACAAAAGACGGTAATAATAATCTATTATTATATGAAGCGCGAAAGATCAATAGAAGTATGCGTGTTGGAAACACAGCAATAGACTGTAAACATGTTCTGAATTTAAGTCTTTTTGTCGACAGAGTAGAACAGGGGGTCTGGTTAACACAATCGGGAGAAGAGCAGTAGACCAGAGGGCTGTTGATTAGATATTGATTAGAAACTTATACTGCGGTAGTTTCTTCATTTATGATACATGTATATGCATAGAACAATTTGACCATCCAGCAGGTCAGCAGCAGTATTTAAGATCATACTTATATAATTATATACTCTATTGTATTATGTTCATGTTTCTGTTTCATTAATTGTAATAATCATTTGATCCACGGTGTTTGAAAGGACAAATATATATTAGTGCACAGTCCCCCGTAATTGCTTTTTAGCTCCTATTGAAACCGACGATCGAAAAAACAGTGTAAATCTAAACAGAGCATTATCCCTACGTAACATCCGTCAAATTATGGTTGTTAAGACTAAGCATAACACTTATACTAGATTTCGACATTAACGACCTCATGGTGGGAAACGTTGTCTATCTAACATGATTGGTCATTTAAACTTAATAGAACATATGTGTGACTGTGTGTGTGTGTGTGTGTATGTGTGTGCGTGTGTGTTTGTGTGTGTGTGTATATGTGTGTATATGTGTGTGTATGTGTGTGTATATGTGTGTGTATGTGTGTGTGTGTATATGTGTGTGTGTGTGTGTGTGTGTGAGTGAGTGTGTGTGTGTATGTGTGTGTATGTGTGTGCGTGTGTGTTTGTGTGTGTGTGTATATGTGTGTGTGTGTGTGTGTGTGAGTGAGTGTGTGTGTGTGTATGTGTGTGTATGTGTGTGTATATGTGTGTGTATGTGTGTGTGTGTGTGTATATG
>JAUTBT010036952.1:0-36760 GCA_032361225.1 Lepetodrilus schrolli
TTTGTGTGTGTGTAATTCTAAAGAACAGAGAGAGAGAGAGAGAGAGAGAGAGAGAGAGAGAGAGAGAGAGAGAGAGAGAGAGAGAGAGAGAGGGAGTGCGGTTTCCATTGTGTAAATATAAATGTAATGACTATTACATATTTAATGTTCATTGAATATTTTTAAAGAATTATCAAGACTTTCTCAAAATCCATTTGGAAGTTAAATAGCATGGTACATTACCTTACTTTGATTTGAAAACGTGTCACATTAAGTGTCTTACCTGCGTTGAATCCTCTTCTAACTGCTTTTGCATACGTCTGAAGAACCTCTTGCAGTGTTTACAGTGAAACCTCTGCAGCAAAGAAAGCATAGAATAGATGTTAATTAATGAGCCTATAATAGAACAGGCCCCGAGATTACTTGTTGAGTACGATTTCATGCTCAAGCTCAAATTTGATATGGAGAATTGTGAACAATATTTTGAGTTGAGCATAAAATCGTACTCAAGAAAGTTTCGTAATCTCGGGGCCAGGGTGGTTTACAGACGCAATTCAGTTGCTGAGTACAAAGTGTGTCAGTTGTACGTTTAAATAACGAATGACATACAAAATAGAACCTTCATTAATGAAGTCGCAATCGTGTTCTCCCTTGTATTCTCATTGTAATTTACTAATATATAATGTATTTTTAAGAGCTGTTTTTGGTTGCAACATTTCTACTAACTATTCCAGTATCAGGATCAATCTGAATACATCGCAATTTCATTATACATGTAACTGTTAATTTGCAATGCATGACAGTAACGTGACTTCTAAGTTTACTTATAAAGAGCTTCTGAATTAGACACATTTGACAACGCAGTGATTTGTGCATGCGCCATTTTACCGAAAATTACTTGTACGTATGTGCGTTGTTGTTTGTTTGTGCGTGTGTGCTTTTGTTTGTTTTGTTTTTGCACTCCTGAAAACTTGAGAGAAAAAAAGTAGCTTATACTGAGACGTGTTGGCATGTATTCCTTCAAATACACTAACCCTGTCACCATGGCCAACGCCATCGCCGTCAGCCGTCTGAGAAAGCACTGAAATAAACAAAGAACAAGCATACGATAAAGTGAGTTGCTTTATAGTTAATCCTTGGAAAAGATGTTTCCTGGAAATTTATTCGATTTTTAATAACTTTGCCAATAGTTCCCCCCCCCCCCCAAAAAAAAAAATCATGAAAAATCGAAAACATTGGCTAGAAAAGTCTTTGACAAATACTAGGTCCATAGTATGTATGAGCTGTAGTGGGTACACATTTCCGGATATATAGTCTGAATATTTACAGTTAGTTGTAGTTGCTACACTTTTAACATGTTCTGTAAGCTACTAGTAGTATGTAAAAAATAGCAATCTCCATATGTACTGTAAACTTTAACAGTAGCAATCGTTCATTTAGGTTGCATTCAGTTTCACCTTGTCACATTCACGAATGACGCTCAAACTAAAGTGGAATCTATAGCCATCTTCCCCTTGTGAACTCTTTCGCGTGAAAATATCAGACATAGACATGATTCGTGAGTTGATAGTATGGGTTTTGAATTCACATTTAATTCCCCGGAGTCTTATGTATAGTCTGGTATTGCTTGTTAGATATATATATATTCCTTAGATGTTTCAAGAACTATAATTACTTACCGAGGCTGAAGAATGCCAGAGTCAAAACAACGCTAAGGAGCTTCATTGTGGAAATACGAAATCCCAATTCCAAAACTACTCCTTATATACTGAACCAAATTTCAACCAATTATACTAGTATATGAAACATACATATTAATATTGAGATGTAATTTCGTTAAAGTTCCTATCTTAAACGTTACGTGTTCATATTGTCATTCCAATAATCATTTATGCAACTTAATTAATTTTATTTGTAGAATGCTGCTTTGTTTGTATTTACCAATGGCAATTAAGAACAAATAGCTATTAATATAAGTACATATATATATGACATCGTCGAATTTCATTGTTTCACGTGGGCACATGATTGAAATTTCCCCGCTTTTCAATGTACCATACTCTCATATATGTTCCATTTTCATTACGAGGTAAATTACAGTTAACCGTTAATGTGAACGGATATTTCGAAGCAGGTCTACCATTCAGTGGGCGCTTAGTACTATGTGGCAATGATAGACATCAACGCCAAACGTTCCGAGTTCAAATCCACCCAGAGCACCCGGCATCAATGTTTGCGGAAGTTTCCTTTCAGACAGGATCATGACAAGAAATTAAAACTGTCTGAACCACCGCAGCGAAGCTACCATCCTTGGTTCTTCTACTTGCAGGTTTACTGCAACACTCAGCACTACGAGTGTTGCAAGTGTTTCTGTAAACTGTCAAGCTGTCGGCAATATAATATTGAAAGTCACTCTAAACCCATTCTTTCTTAACATAGCGCTGTTAACGTTTTTAGAGGATGATCTAAATAAAAGTAATGGAACCAACGCAAAGCCCAAAGCTTCGAGGATGTCTGACATCAGTCTTATCTAGTCACATAGTGTTGAACATTTGAAAATTATCATTTTGTTAACACGCCAAATGTAAAGTGATGTTAATTACATGTTTATTATAGGCAGTATCGGCGCACTGGAATTAACTCTACCTTTAAACTAAATAGAAATTGAGCCACGTATTAGAATTATCAAATAATGTAGGTTTCAAGTATAACAGGTTATCCAATGACTCATCTTCTGCTTACCATAATCCAAATCGATGCCAATCATGATGATGATGCGACTTTCCCCGGCTGAATTAGCCTAGTAGAACGGACGTTTAGATAAGTATATTGCGCATGGAGGTTAAATAGACAACAGCCAATTGTTTCAGATGATGTACTAGTAATTGTTACATGCTGCTTTTACGGTTTTACAGTAAATGCATACCATACATACTACAGCTATATAGACTACTAATTTAACGATATTTTACTTGTATTTTCATTTAATTGTTCATCGTTTAAATGTAAACACAGCCGGTTATGTATATGTAGCTTGTGTACATGTGCGCGCGTACGTCTGTCTGTGCGTGTGCGTATGTGTGAGTGTGCGTGTTTGTGCGAATACGTCTGTCTGTGCGTGTGCGTGTGTGTGTGTGTGTGTGTGTGTGTGTGTGTGTGTGTGTGTGTGTGTGAGTGTGCGTGAATGGGTATGTAGTATGCTTCGCTACCTCAGCATCCCAAGATTGAAGTTTCATGGTGTCACTGCGGATACATTCTGTTTCAGAAATAAAATACGCTGTTCCATTATTTCGTACTGTAAAGAACATATGGTTTTGCAAGCAGCCTCTTGCAGTTCAGGGAAAAACCATGTTGTATTGTTGGCATAGTACCTGCAAGGCATTTACAATTATCGTTGGCGGTGGTTGTCAAGAACTGCTATAATAGGTCGATATCGTACAAGTAGACTTTAATTCAGAAAGACATTAATATTACATTGTTATCAAGCAAAACACCGTGGTCCAATTTCTGGCTTGGAGGCTCTGTAAAACAAAACAAAAAACAACGACAATATTTTATAGATCAACTTGTTGACGGACATACAATAAAACGTGTCTTTAATTTGATTACAAAAGTTAAAGAAGAAGAAGAAGAGGACGAGGACGAAGAGAAAACTACTATTAAAGTATCTAGCACGTGTAAATACGATTTGACACGTAATCACGTAAAGATATGTTATAGTGACTACTCAGATTGAGAAATTTCAGTTTTTTCACTGTTTACATAGCCTAATAAATACATCAATTATGATTATGTTTAACGTAAGAAATAACGTACTCTTACCATAGGCCGTTGTTTACTGCAGTTTTTCAACTACATCGCTGTCTGCTCAGACCGTGGGGCAACTCGTGATTAATGTGCATATGATGGTCGGATCCTGTGAAAAATAAGTATCGATTGTCTATGTGTATGCAGCATCAGCTCATCAGGTATGTTATTACATAGAGGATATTTAGTCCTTGTCAAAAACGTTTCGTGGAGATTTGTTGTTATATTTTCGTTGACGTGTGTGCATATATAATTGAAATCAACTATTAACTGGTATTGTAGCGTACTCTCTATTTACATTCGTCCTAACTGCAGCCCGATCCTCCAAATCTCACGACCATTGCCTACTTAACATTAGTCGCAAGTACAAACATTTGAATTAATATCAAGATACAAACCAGAACAGTTGACAGTTCATTCATCACAAGAGGGACAAGATAGTTGTATCCACTAATGCACTGAAATACATAGTAAACATAAACATAATAATAATAATAATAATCCATTTATATAACGCATTAGTTCCATCTACGAAGCATACATGTACTCGGATCACATAATATATAAATATCTTTGACATAATAAAGGTATACAATCACAGATTAAGCTGTCGTTTTTGACCGAATTGTACGTAAATCGGTTATTGCACTTCCGAATCAACCCGTTTTTTTGTATTTATTTGAACCACATCTATCGTCTATTTTACCGGAGAGGGTAGCGGCTCTATGAAAATTATTAAAAATCGTGAGACCCTATGGGACAGGTGGAAAAAGTAGCTGTTGCGCAATATACTTATGTAGACAAATCAAATGTGCATACGTTCAAGTAAATATACGTTTGACCATGACATATGTCAACAAACCGTGATTGTATGTCTTTAAAATAACTTATATGCGTCATGATAAAGTGTCATGTTTCTGTGTTTGACACCACCGGATATTGAAGCGGTAGTAAACAGTGATTTGGTATTAGAGTGACACTCATCATGGGTATGCCTATATAACCAACTGGCATGAATTATCGCCATTGCACATGCGCAAAGCACACACGGATCTAGACATACTTACAGGCTTTTCCACGTATTTAAAAGGGAAATGCATGCAGACGTGTTTATTTAGATAAGCTGCTACAGTATCCTGAAATAGTAATAATATACATAAGTAGTTATTCATTATTACTTATCGAATAACAATACATGAATTACAATATAGGGACGAATATGTTTAGTTCACCTACCTTCGATATATATATCATATGATATATTAAATATAATATATAAGATATATTTCCACGGTGATAAAGAACATTGGGTGTGTCAGACACAAGACAAAATACAGAGATAGAATGCAATGTCATAAATACAAATTATAGATTTATACTATTTATATGTTATGCAAACACCTGACTTCTTGACGCACCGTGGAACTTTATTGCACATATACATGAATCAAACTACTTTAAGAATTGTTCTAACTTCCATAGAAATACCAGTACCTGAAGTGCACTCGACGCTAGTTTCGTCTTTAAATGAGTGAAGAACCTTTCACATGTGCCACAAACATCAGCTGTTGTCTGAAGCAAATCAAACATGGACTATACGTAACCCTGAATTGTAATAAACCACCCATCTTGTAATAAACCGCCCATATTGTAATATCTGTACACACAATGGGATTAACAAATATGTTCCTTCGTTGACTAAGCAGTTGTTTATCAGTTCATGTTATTACATTTCGGGTCGTACATATATAGAGAGAATTTCACCCAAGTGTCTTGGAACATCAAATATATCAACACGAGTCGTGAAAGTTATTCAATCCGAGGCTTTGCCGACGATTTAATAACTTTCATCGATGAGTGTTGATATATTTGATATTCCAAGACATGAGGTTGAGATTCTATTTATCACCCAATATCATTTTTAATTCATTTAAGAAGAAAAATGACACAATCATCATAAAGATTTTACTGTGAAGTTAATGTTTAGGCTGCAGTGCATTTGCACTGTGACTTCATAGCAATGCTATGACATCACAATGGTAGCGATAACATAATAATCGTAGAACAATCAAATAATGTTGGATCAAGCGATATCTACAGCAATGACATCACAATGGTAGAACAATCGAATAAACCAGTAATATTGCGCTTGTTATTTGAAAGCGATATCTACTGCGAACACGCAGTATTGGGTGATAAATACAATTTATTCGGACCAGTTAAAATTATTACAATTCATGTCAAATGTTACAGAAGAGGATGAAGGAGAAATTAGAAGAAGAATAGTAAGAAGACGACAACGACGACGACGAATTTGACGATACTCTAATAAAAATCTTTGTTCTTCATCTGGTCGTCATACAATTTGAGTCATTAACTGATACAATTTATGGATACACATTGATGGTCATATGTATGTTTTATTGTCTATGACATTGTGTCTAGTTTGACTATACCAGTTAAAGCAAGGACAATTAATCGAATGGTTAGATGACTTCTTCTTAAGCAGATTAGGAAATTAGTTTATAAAGGAGACTACACGAGATCACAATGGAGAAAATTAATACTATATAGAAAATTAACCGAATCGTGATCACTAGATAATTTAATTTAATTTAATTTAATTTAATTCAATTGAATTTTAATCAAATTCTCAAGGTTTACCTCTCTTTCATACTTGAACAAGTCAATCAAGTCATTTGTCATCGATGATCGGGCTGACACTGAAAATACATTAGCACAACCAAGTATATAGCTATAAGACTAGCATGAAAATATAGCCATAACATACAGAAAATGGTAGCATAAAACAATATTACATAGGCACGTTCAAACTACTAGTAGACACTTTTTCTTTTTTAGCACTGTTAATGTAATTCCCCAAAATGTGCACTAACATACCACGAATTGCAACACAAAAATAACGTAAAACAAACATGGCACACTGGTGTACAAATTCATTTTTTTCATCTAAAATATTATTTTTAATAATATTACCATGTCATCAAAATTGAACTCATTATTTTAATCTATTTTCTAGTATATATCTATGTTCTACTAATATCTATGGGAATTTTATGCATCGATATTGTAAGGGTTAATATAAAGTAATTTCAGAAATAGTAAAAATAGTAAAAATGATTCTTACCAAGACCAACAAGTGTGATGGCCACTACGACGATGAAGACTTTCATGTTGAGGTGTAGTGCAGTCAATGTTGAACACTGGCAATGTGCAAGTACCATGGAAGGATTTGACACTCTTTTATACTAAACCTTCCTGATATTAATGTACATGTTTGATTATGATGTTGATTGTAATTTTTATTTGACGACTCGATATGGTGTTAATTGGCAATTGCAATGTTTAGATTGCTCATCGTATTCACTTAATGCTGTATTCCAAGGTTGACCATCAATTATCATTTTTAATGACGGCAATAAAATATATTAGAAAACTATCGTGTCTCAGAAATGGTATATACTATTGTTGGTGTTATTAATTTCCTTCCAACAAGTGAATGGTCAATTTAATTTAGTATTATGTTGCTGACCTTCCAGGTCCAGCTGCACGACACTCTTGTAGGCTACAATAGTTGCAGGGACTTAGAATTGCCGTTACAAGAGTTGTAGTGCTGTCTTATTCAGATAGCCTACAAGAGCTTCGTGCAACCCAATTCCAATTGGAGAAGACTCTACAATTGGACTTACAACTATTGTAGCGCTACAATGAGCGTCGTGCAACTGGACCATGTCCAAAATGTCGGAATTGCATTGCATTGTTCCCTACCGTGTGTTAAAAGGTCAAGACCAACATAACTTGTAAAACTATATTGTGACGTGTCATGTCACGTGACTTAAACCAGCTAACTGCTATTGGAATTTGCTATCAGCATGTATCACGTTAATAGAAAAAGCCCAGTTCCATTAATACACAGTTATCATGGTGTCCACACCATGTAGTGCTTTTAGATGCTGCCGAAACAAGATATATGTTTCCAGACTGTACATAATGTGAAGACATGGTCGTATTGAAATGGTATGTATTATATAGGCAGCCTTATTAAAGTACTATAATCCTGTTCATTTAAATATAGCCCATGTTATATAAGAACTATTTAAACGACATTGTAATTTAAGTATATGTTCAATGCAAAGCAAGCATTCAAGGCGACAGTTATTTTTGAAAACAAAGCGTGAAAACAGTATTTCTAATTTTTTCTTTGTCGATCCTCAGCAATACGGTGATTTCAAATACGGCGTACATTACAATACATGGAATAAAATCAAATTCGGTGATTTGTTATATTGAACCATTTAAAACTATTCTGTGCAGTTGAACTTGAGTCTGAGAGTAAGATGATGATGATGCTATTATATTGTGTGCGCGTGCGCGTGCGTGTCTGTGTGTGTCGGTGTGTGCGTGTGTGTTATGCGAGGTTAAGATGTATGTGTGTGTGTGTGAGAGAGAGAGAGAGAGAGAGAGTAGGGGGGATAGAGGGGAGAGAAAGCGAGAGGGAGAGGGAGCGAGAGAGAGAGCAGAGATAGAAAGAAAGAGAGAGAGGGAGAGGGAGAGGGAGAGAGAGAGAGGGAGAGAGAGGGAGGATAGAGAGAGGGGGAGGGAGGGGAGAGGGGACTAGTGTGGTATCCAACGTAAAACACCAAATGGCGTACTTTGACTGAGTCATGGTTGGACTTATTAATATAATGACTAATTAAAGAAGCACGTGCATCAGTTCAAACAAATTAATCTACAGGCTCTTTTAGTAGTCCCAGAAAAAAAAAATACCCACTAAAATCGATTGATTCTTCAATTTCCACGAAATGACAGTAACATTGGCGCTTGTTTTCTTTTACATTTCACGCTTACCATCTGTGCATGCGTCAGAACATTAACACAATAACCATGTGTAACGAATATTCACCTATTACCAACAATAGTGAATAGTTTATAATAATATTTTACAATCGGAACATTAATTTTGCATTGTACAACTAAATAAAAACGAATAATTAATGAGCATACAAGCGTTGGTGATTTTATTCTAATTTATTTTCACTATTTATTTATTTAAAAAAAAAAAATTACGATGTCAAATACCCATTATAGTTATAGAGAACTAACCTTTCAACTGCGCCACAATAGGGGCACACACGGGCATAGCTACATTATGTAAATAGATGCTTCCGCTAGGCAAAGTGACGGTCAAACTAAAAAGGCGATTATATTCTCGGTTAATTATATAGACCCATATGAAGGTAGCGAGTTATTCGTCATTAACTGTCGACACACAGGAAGCAAACAATATAAAACGTCACCATGTGATCGATCATATCGTATCATAGTATAATACACAGTTCAAAGTGAATAGCATAAGCCTGATCTCTGGAGCCACATGTGATTCGATTTTTATTCCAGTAACTTAATACGGCAAAAATAATGTGTAATACATATTCATTGCGGAGGTGTATGTATACTATAAACTAATAGTTAAATATTCTGCAAGAATGATTAATGTGTAACTTTGTTACTTCGCCTTTCGCTATAATATAATAGGCAGTGCCAAACTTCTGAACAAGTCATGATAACAATTTCATGAAATATTAAATATTAGATTTTATTTAAATATAACTTTTTCATATTTATCTCCGGACTAGAGATGAGTCAACTATGCAGCTTGCCCTTTGCCCTTTGTACTTATCTGGTATTGCCTGCTACTAGTTGTTTGACATTTACTGGGTCATATTTGATGAAATATATCCCGACCTTTGACACTAATATATTTACTGAAACAGTGCTTGCAATTACCAGACTAGATGATTATTTTGAAATTTGTGTAAACATTTCGTCTGATATATCTATGCCGGTGGTTGCAAACTATCTTCATTGATAACACAATACAATCATAATAATACATTAAAGTTACCAATACAAGTCAGTGTGGTTCTTTCAGGATGTATCAGTTATATTGTATTGGTGGAACGTATTCTGTTGTAGCTAGAATCCAAGTGTTAATTGAAGAAAAAGGCGAAAACAAACTGCATTTGCATATGTTATAACCACTGGCTTTTTACCAAAGAAATATGCATTTCCATATTAGAGTGTTAGTATTGACATGTTACAGTGAACTACATCATTGGTTATAACAAATGAATTGCATTAGTTGAAGGATTTGTCAATATCCAAGAGAAATTAAAATTGTATTTAATTATTTATTAACGTATGTAAACGTTATATATTTTAAAATACCATTGTCATTTTTCTAATTAATGGATACGTTGCTCTATATCTATATTATGCACTGGACATCCATTCCTGTGGGCTTCACGAAAGTGTGCTACTCCTTTGAATATATTATTATACTGAATGATTCCCTATAGTGAGAACCAGCATATAAAGCGATACGTGTGCAAGTAGCATTTTACTCTAGCAATGAGGTAATATGTCGCTGAATAAACCCACCATTGAGAAAATACAGTTTGAGGAAATAGTTTGCGTATAACGGTGTGTCGCCATTTCGATATGACATATTGCACAACCATGAAAACAGATGGATTCGGCTCGCTGTAACAGTTATTCGAGAATATTATCATTCACAATTGTAACACATTTCCCTAGCGTCTTAATAAAACGGGAATTGCTCGAGAACTTCAAATACGTTTGTGCGCTTTTAACTAGAAAGAAGCGTGTAACTCCGTTTAAACATTTCTTGCCGACAGTCAAAGGTTGTATTTGTCTTGAACAAAAGTAACACTCTTTGTGCAATTTCCAATGTACGAACGTTGATTAAATATGGTAACCTAAGTGTTGTACAATGACACATGACTCATACTAGCTTTTTTTTCCATCAAGTTTTAGTTTGAATTCAATTATAATACTCTTCGTTAGCGACAGAGGTATATTTCCAAATGTTCCAGTATAACATTTCATTGCAAAATTAGTTATAGTATTTTAAATAACAGGGTAATAGTGGTGAATAGTTGCGAATACTTCAATGGTGAATAGTATATTGTGTGTGCATGTACACATGTATTAGATGCACATGCTGATGCTGTTAACTGCACCTTTTAAATAGGCAATGCACTCGTTCAGGAATTCTGCTCCGCATACCATCATACAATCGATTATTCTCTGTGCACACAGATCGGCATCAATCCATGAAATGTCCACCTGTGAATCTGGAAGGTATTCTTCTCGTTTAATACAAGTATTGTTATTCTTCAGGTCCTTATATCTGTAGTAGATGTATATCTCCTTCGTTGATCTCTCATCCTACGCTTCTGGCTGATAACTCCCTAGGCCCGTTCGACGTCCATAAACTTGCCACAAGTAAATTCGAAGCCTCTCCGAGCCGTTCTTTGTAGCACTGGAAGCCCTTTCAACACGTCGACCGCGGCCTTCCATTCACACCGACAATCAGTGATTTCTGTGTCCTCGGAAGAGCGGTTCGTCGCTGACTGAGCATCATCATTCGTGGGGGAATTCGGAAAGAGGAGACGAACTACGCCGAGTGAAATTGAGGGGGAAAGCTGTCACGTGATCTGCATGCATGCTTCACTGACTGTGCGTCTACAACCGTTAACGGAAGTAAACGAAACATCGGGTGGCAATATGACCTTTATTTGGTTACTCCAGTGATATTCAGTGGGACTTTTAAAGTCCAAAAAGAACTGTTGTTGGATAAGCACATCACATTTTTTTTCAATTTTTGGACGAGGGAGTGTGTGTTACTGGAAACATTTAACGATGTGGATTGTGTTAGCAGCTGTACTGACGTATACCAAAGGTGAGATTTCATAGCTGAAGAACAAGAAATATTATAACTTTTTAGGGGTCCATCTAGGCTAGCACGTGATAACTTTAGCTGAGATTTGTTTCTACGGTGTATAAGAACGGCGGATTCCGACAAGTTATCCAATGCCTAGCCTGCTTTCTGATCTTGTACATGAATTTGGTATAGGTTATTTCTCGGGCCCACTATGTTAATATTTCATCAACAAAGAATGAACATTTGTTCATGTTAGAACAAACGCTACTACAAATATAGCATTTAAAATAAATAAACTCTAACTATTATATTGCTGTCATCACAGTGAATAGTATACGAATTTTTTAATAAGACACACATTATTTTCGAGTAACTGTATTCCTTTTGACGTTGAGTAAAACATATGTTTTAAGTTTATACATAATCATGATCTAATAATCAAAATGAAGACTATGCACTGTACTTTCACATTCAAGACGCTGATAATACAAAATATACGTTAATATTTTGACTTGAATCAACGAATTTTAAACCACGAATATCATTATGTAATAATATCATATTACAAATTATGTCAAATCAGCATTCTGACATGTTCTTCTCTATAAATATACAAACCAAAGATGCATTTCTACTGGTTTATCCATATATAACATGTATCTATGTTTAATTGAGATGACATTTGAAATCAAGGAAAATGTGTTCACAAATAGATAATACTATGCAGCGCTACTCAAATTATATGCTCAAACTGTCAATAAAGCTGGTAAAACATGTTTATGACTGTTGTAGTATTAATGCAGTTATGATATAATTATACGACTAAGCTATCTCACAGAAATCGTGGCAATTGTCGCTAATCATCCCATTGTATACTAGTATGTAGCGAGTGTTAATCGGGGATTGCGCACCACAGTGGAAATCTCAGATATGAGATCGTTATGGCACCTACAATATTGTCGATCGCCACAAGTTCGCAGATAATCACTGTTGATTTCTTTCTCCTTGATTGACACCAGATAATGAGGTAGAGTTGTTTGACCATCTGATATTGCAATGTGAGACCATGAGGGTTGATAGAGTATATGATTGCCTATTGTTTCGCTGGTCAAGTCTCTATAACGGGAACTTAGCATACGGTTCTTGTCACTTTAGTCGCGTGTCCGATGAATATATGAACACGATTTGATATATGTTGCTATAGTAAATTGTGTCTGCCTATTGCATATGTTCCATTGAATTAGAGGTTAATGATTTATTTTAAAAATCCAATAACGAGTAAATAATATCAAAGCGTGTTTCTGAAACGTTTATGATTGAGAGCATTTTGGACAGTTGGTCGGGTGCATTAAAAGTCTGTTGATTATCGGTAACAACATTTTAAGCAATTCTAATACGCATAGACATTGAAGGTCAACCTGCAATCCGAACCTTTCAAATTTCATGACAAACAGCAATGAAAATAAAACCATTGTGACGTGTGACAAAAGTTATGAACCATTAATAGTTTATAAAATTGAGAGATGGAATTGTATCATTAAACGGTAAGTTAATGATGTGCTAGTATGCAGAAAATACTTATCTGAGTCATGTTATTGTGTATGGTCACAAAGCTATACACCAACAAATAATACTATGCAGCGCTACTCAAATTATATCCTCAATAAGGATGGCAAAACAAATCCAGTCTTTCGACATGCGCTAGTATTACTCAGCAAACATGATATAAGTAATATTAATAAATCGAATGTAATATACTCGAAAACCAAATTTAACACACACACACACAAAAATCTGTTCTTCCGACGTAATGTAAAGCATGACGTTTTGGTGAGTGTTACCAACATCCTCATCCTATCGGGGAGCATGCAATGACATAAGACATTATTATACATGAGAAAATGAAATGCGCATGTCTCAACGACGTCACCAATCAACGTCAAGCGTCTAGTTTAATGAGCAATATTATTATTATACTATATAGAGACTAGCCGAATGGCTTTAATATCCTGTAATAACGACAGAATCCTAGCAGTCAAACGTACGAGACTTTATAGAGGAATAAAGCTGTCAAAATTGATCGATACTAAAACAACAAGCGCGAGAAACAGTCCATGCTATTGTTCCGGGGCTGTCATTAATGAGCGTGTCGTTCAATCCAACAAAATGTGAGGAATATAAATTGAATCTTATCTAGCAATCACCCACCCCAGTGATTTCCTACTGTTCCATCTCTCTTTCTCTCTCTTTCTCTCTCTCTCACTCTATCTATCTCTCTCTCACTCACTCTCTATCTCTAACTATCTATTTCTCACTCTCTCTCTCTCTCTCTCTCTCTCTCTCTCTCTCTCTCTCTTTCTCTCTGTGTTTTGCATTGACTATGCTAATAATATACTATTGTATTTGTCTGCATAACATGCTAGGTATTAATTCTCAAATATGAACCATAGACGTTGGGCATTCGCTTAGAAATACACAAAACGTGCATGAAATGCGAAGGACAAAACCACACACCCTTAACCTTGGATATTCCAATAGATAATATGTATTTATCATCTAATGGAAAGTTGAATACGGACATTATTTACACTGTTCTTGCCATTTGTTTCTAAATAATATGTTGAATTTTGCCAAATATTATGTGCATACATATAGAGTAATATGGTATTTATTAAAATGTTACCAATATACCTTGAAATATCCAGTAATAAGAGTGCAATTCAAGTAAGTTTATGAGAACAAGGAAGTATACAGATATTTCGTGTATCATGCTACTTTGACTGACTAATAACTATGAAAATAATGGAGCGAATTTAACATGACGTCATTTTCATGTGACATCATACTACTATTTATAAATGCTACTGTATGGAAATAGTAATCAAGATGACAATTATGATCGGAGACTATATGCTAATCGACTATATTTAATATATTGACAATTTAAAAAAAAATGAGAATTGCTTTTAAAGTTATTTTCCTTCGGTGTATTTATCAATGAGTGAAGCGGTTTACAATTTACTGACCTGCATGTATTCATACGCGCAACTTTAAAATGTCGACTCACGCGTTGATGTTTTCTTCTTATAGAGAAGTGTTTAAGCTTGACATGAGATGATAAAGAGATTATTAACCGAGTGTCTTTAGATGACCTGCATTTATGGATGCTATCTATGTATTAGACTCGCTGAAGCTCGTCTTATGCTCTGTGGATAGATAACATTGCTTTGATCTTTCTGGTATTACGTCAGTAAATGCATACAACAAGAAACTTCATTAAAGGCCAGCTTGCTTGTATGAATACCTTTAGATGCCTAACGTACATCAATTGAAATATTAGTATACGATACCTTGATTCTAGATTTTCATTGTATTAGTTCAAATGCTGACAGATCCTAGCAGCCTTGTATTTATAATTATCACGATTCCACCACCCTAGCATTAGACTTTATGAATTAAGTCCTTATCTCATATCGTTAATAAGCATTACAATATATTTGTTTATGTGGACTTTATGTAGCTATTTTTAACAATTTGGGTTTAGAGCCACTTTCAAGATTCTTTCACTTATATCACGGCTTGTCAGCTTAGGGCAGGAAGAAACCTGCAACATCCGTAGCGCTGAATGTTGCAGTCAACCTGCGAGCACCGGCTGGTACTGACAGACCAAGGATGATACATATCTGCATTGCCACTCTACAGACAGCGCATCCTATTAATATCGCGTCAGAAAGATCATTTCTAGATATTGTGAACGGATTTCAATGTTTACGTAGGAATGCGCATTGCATAATTATGATACCTACTCTGTAATTTATTATTTATGCTGTTGACCTTTTCGTTGTGATCAAATTGATACGTCAGCGGGCATTTTACTGGAGTACGAAGAAGACCCCACAGACGCAATGCGTAGACCAAAAGATGTTCTACATACGGTGGAAGTCGAAACCTATTTTATGTTCAGTATTCCCTATTCACCAACTCTACTGCTGGAAGTTATAATACACTGCTTATTATTGATTCTACAGCGGTATGCCACAGACTTTAAGTGACATCAAACCAGGGTCCTCCTGTACGAAACGGCCAACCTCTAAGGTAACCGTAGCTCCGGCCTTAGCCAAAGACTTCACCATTGCTACGGTTGAAGAAAGGCTGCCTTCGAGTTATGCCGTTCCGTACAGGAGATCCCAGATTTGTTCTGTTCAGATTCCATCTACGTATCTGATGCCACTGCTCTTCCATGTAGGTACCACCCAACATGACGCACAGACGACGGATTAATTACTCCTTTCGTTGTTAAACCGGACTACTGTGTTGACAGGTCATATCTAATTTAGATCATGCCGTTATCTCGCTTACAACCCTAGGTGTCCGTGTTCAGTGTTGTCTTCTCAGTACAGGGAACACTGGGCTGACTGTGAATGGACTTTTAACCATCGTTTCTTGCTTACCAACAGTTACCCCCACTGCGGACTTCATCAAAGGTATCTCGGTTCTATACAGTCCTGGTCGTTTTTATTCTTGTGGGACGCTTTAACCATCCTCGACACGTTGTGAGACCAACAGACACATCTATTTTCATTGAGGGAGACTGGTATGGGGGGTGCTATATCACCACGCACGTCTACAACTCTAATCTAGTCTTTCCTGTCGCCTCTGCTGCCATTATTTATAATAAGGTCACTCGACACGAATTTGTTTGGTCGGTGTCCATATGTCTTCTTTCTGCTCTGTACGTGTGGTCAGTCTGAGGAATGACGGATGGCCTTAGAATGATGTAACACAGACCATGAACGGCACACTGGCATGTCCTTTAACATAGCAATACCAACTAGCTTGGTATGCAGTGCACCATTTGATCTATGTCACTACTTCAATCTGCAATGGTATGCCCCGTCATGGATCCAAATTAAATGCAGGTGCGTGGACACATTATTACATCTGTATTTTGGTATTAATTGAAAACGCGGTTCAAATTTGACATGTTAAGACCTATCCCGCGTTTAAAAGAAAATCATGAACAAACAAAAGAAATGCATATGCCACCAAAACGCACTGGTATGGCCGGCGGGATATGCTGTTATATAGGAATGATACATACATTTCTGAATGCAAGTAGGGTGTGAAGTTAATACTAAATCATTGCATTAACTACCGGGTATCGAAAGAATGGCTACCTTGCAAGTTATCTAAATATTATATCTGACTGTTTACCGATTCCTCTTGAAAAGTGCAATATCACGTTCCCTCTTTTGTGGTTCTATACTTCCTTGGGCAATGAGTAACTCTATAATGGAACTATATCAGATTCTCGCTTAATCCAATGTCGTATATTATTTCATAGCACTTGGTATTTTTATGAGATGCGGTCTCGCTGCTTGTCTCTTTCAGGCGGTCATTCACCACACTGTGATGATTGGTCATATCAAAACATACCTCAATGGCAGGATCATTACACCCTCGATGTGAAGTCAATACAAGATCTCTTCTTGTTACGGGGTCTAATACTCAAATCTGATCAATCAAAACCTGATCGATTTCCGATCAAAAATGATTAGTCTCCTTAATAATTAATCCATTTTTTTTCACAGTGAGAGGGCAATACGGTATCACTATATGAATAGCGAGAGAATGACGGTCTAGTTTCAATTTCAGAGTTGTCATTATGCGGGATTAGATTGTGTCGTTACTTTTAAAGGTACACATAGCATTCTGATTAAATATTCGTGTACCTGTACAAAGAAAGCTATTTTGGAGTGGCTATATATGCTCAACAAAATAAATTTAGGGCCGGTAGATATTTTGTGGGGAAGCTTTCTATTAAATATTGGAATTCTGCTTCTGGAATCTGGTGCCATTATTCTTTCAATGTGCCTGAAAATGCTTGAAGAGGACCTGGACCCTGTAGACGTTTGGACATTCTTCGATGTAAAAATAATATAAAGCTAAATGTATGTGTCACTAAAGGTTACTGACCCTTAATTAATTTTGTTAAGTATATTTAAACACACACACACGCGCGCGCGCGCGCGCACACACACACACACACACACACACACACACACACATTAACCGAATGATCGATTAATATAAACAGCATAGGCTATTTCATATATCTTTCCTAAAAAGATGTCATTGACATTAGTTGACATAATGCATTCTATTCAATGTCAACTACTAATTACGAGTACTATTTTTCATTGATCACTAAATGTGAATGTATACTGGTGTGTGTTACTGTATTGTAATGGAGGTTTACTTTTTAGTTGATTATTAACTACACTTGTCAGTAAGGTGATTAGTGTTGACAGCTGTTGCATTATGAGTGGGGCACCGGTGTTTCTTCAGGCCTGTACCCTTCAACAGTATTCTTAATTCTGACTGCATACTTGTAACGACTATCAGATGAAACGTGTTCCTTATCAACTAGTAAATGATTCATTTATTATGAAATCGTATAATCTGAAATAGTATAGATGTGTGAGGCATGCTGGGATCCAATGGGGCAGGTACTGCATGTAAACAATGAATATACTACAAATAGGTGTTGCTAGTTTTCTCTCATTCTAAAATCATCAAAACATGTCTATAAAAGCACGTGCGGCACATTGGTAGTGCCCCTCGAATACTTAATACTAAGTTAATTACGATCAAACAGGATTAGGATTAGGATCTAAATATTTACGTATCGTCCTTAACTCAGCACTGGTCAAACATTTATATTCATACTATAAAAATATTTGAAATATTAAATTCAAATTTCAAATGAATAACTTAGAAATATAAGAGTTTCTGCATTTATGAATATGAACGAGATAGTAGTCGTTATGAATCATATCCATTTCATTTTCTACAACATTTAAATTAATATATTTCCTGAAGACTACTGTCGTAAAATATGGCCATTTATTCAGATACTCATTATTCTTAATTTGACCGAATAAAACGGCCACGCAAATATATGATATAAAGTTCAAACATTCAATTCAAATAGAACACCACCACTTTACAACGTCCCGTCATTATTCATCAAACTTGATTAATTATAGAAACACTATCGATCTTGAGTTATTTCTTCATAATCATCCACAAAATGCGGAATTATGCCGTCTCCACCTCTCCCTACTCTTCTTTCATCTCGCGTTGGTTTCACCTTTGCGGCGCCTTTGAAGTCTCGATGTATTGACTTTATGAAATATTCCTTTATTCTGCTCTGATGAAGGGTATGGTTGGGATTAAACCTTTGGCAAGACGCTCATTCTGTACATTCTCTGATCTCACTTACATTACGTTATTTACTCTGCGATACCATTTAATTACGAATTAACAGGCTGTGAACTGTGAATGTAGTCTTGTGGGAATCGTTTGTTCAGAGGTAAAATAGTCGGTGTACGGGACCTTTATGTTCCAGAAAGAAGGGAACGTTGTTGTTTGACTGCCAAAGTGCATTGCGAAAGAATCGTTGACACAAAGGAGAAGGAATACTGTTCTAAGCAACTTCCGACTTCGAACAGAATTAATATAGTAACCGTGAGACAGAATATTGTCCCGGTGGAATGTCTAAACCATCTGTTTTTATTCATGTTGACGTCACGCTGTTTCTATGTGTATGGTAATTAAACTGTACGTGGGCACATACAATTACCTGTATATGTCTAATTATTATTTACAAAACTCAAATAAACATGCTTGTGCATCATTTAATTATATAGTTACTGTCATGTTCACTTCTCGGCCTAACGTTATATAAAGTCTGCCTATAAATTATCGTTATACACATACACATTGTCTGTTGTAGGTTTCTATAGCCCCCCAAAAGTATTTTATAAATTCAATAACTTATTCCAAATAATGGATCTAATGTCGGATCAAATTCCAAGTTTAATTGTTAAAGGTTGATGCACTGTATGTTATCATTCTCGTCTACATAAATGATTCGATGCATGCACAGCTAGCCTGCCGTGAGAGATGTCTAAACATCCAAGTCTACTCTTCTGCTGCAGATTTCCAATGTTAGAAACCATTCATAATGACGATTGTTCAATTCCATTGCTACACCTTGGCAATTCAGTACAATAGATTTCCTGTTGGTATAGCTAGATTGTCGTTTAAAACGTCAAACACAGTGAGTCGTCTTCGTTAGATCAACTGTACATGTTGAAAGGAACGCCCTAATTACGCAAGTATTGCTTGTGCTAAAGAAGAACTTTAGGTCAGAACGAGAAATCAATTACTAATTAGATATAGCTATGGAATAAGTTGGAATACGTCTTATAACATGTGCCGTGCCAACTAGAGAGATGTGTGTATTTGTGTGTGTGTGTGTATGTGTGTGTATGTGTGTGTATGTGTGTGTATGTGTTTGTATGTGTGTGTATGTGTGTGTATGTGTGCGTATGTGTGTATGTGTCTATGTGTATGTGTGTATGTGTGTATATGTGTGTATGTGTATGTGTGTGTATGTGTGTGTATGTGTGTGTATGTGTGTGTATGTGTGTGTGTGTGTGTGTGTGTGTGTGTGTGTGTCCTTTTTAGGGGCAGGAGGGAAAACTTGGAGAAATTGTGTGGTATATTAAATAGTTTAATTTCAAGATTTGGGTGTATCTGCGTCATGCAGTCACATGTTTTTCTTTTAAACATCAAATACTAGTACATATTGAACATAAAAAATGTGAGGTCTACATACTTCTAACACTGAGAAACCCAATTAGGATCTTACATAACTGATGAGAACTAAATAATTAACGTTCCACCAGGGGGCACCACCATGGTTCACCACAAGGGGGCGTTGAGGACACTATCCCACACACACACACACATCGCCAACAGCACGTAATTGATGACGAGATATCTAAATAGTTTTTCCAGAATTCTAAATCTGCGACAAAAAGTAAATAAATCTAGACCTCACCTAAACCCATAAATTTTGGTAAGCAGACTTTTTTTAGCAAGATTTTCAAACATCTTGTCTTCAGATGCTATCAAGATGCACGTGTAGACTATTTTCCCAGATGTTGTGTGAACTTTCTTTCCTAAAGTTGACATTAACCTTATGGTTAGAAGCTTCTGCAAAATCTGCAGTGATATTTATCTTAAACTGTTTAGAAGTCTATGTGTAAGTATAAATTATAAATTTGAATATGGTATTTGTTTTTCAATTTTGAACATTTGTTGACAAATGTAATCACATCTATACTTCACACTTTAAGAAAAGTCGATGTTTTATTTGAGATTCGTCAAATTTAACGTAAATATTTATGAAATGTTTATACACTTAAAATAAACAGAGTAAACAGAGTAATCAAAACCATCTATTTGAACTTTGCCAGAGAATAGGAAACTGGGGCAGAAATATCTAAATAGTTATCTTATCTCTGTCAGTGACTTTACCAGTACTAGTCATTAAAATTAGATGAATCAAATACTTGAATTCATGAATGAATACATGAATGTGTAAATGTAAAAACTAGCAACCAATTGAAAAAATGAAGAACATTATGAACAAACAAAAAATGAATAACTGAACAGTAGAATGAATGAATAATCTTTTTTATGTATTATTATTATTATTTAAAAAAATTGGTGATAGTTTCCTGTACAACTAACCATATTTACAAAACATATTACTTTCTGTACAACTAACTATGTAAAATGGTATCTGCTTTTAAATCTAACTTGCTGACTCCATGCCAGAACTGGCAGTACAAAGAACAATGTTTTGATGGAGGAGATGGTTGTTTTCAACCATTAAGTTCACAGCCGACAAGATTACATGCAACACGGTCAAACAGAATGTGTATACAGTTTTATACACACACACTTATCATATGTAAATAGACTAGAGTAGTTGTATTTGAATATCAAACTGTTAATGACAAACCTACTAACTGATAGCAGCTCTATTACAATACACTTTCCCCATATATCCTATATATACTGAGCAAAAGTATAAACTACACAATGATAAATAATAAATAATAAGGGCGATGGAAAGTAATTATTTTGTAAACTCTAAACATACCCTCCCTTCCAAACAGAGTGGACTCATCTGTTGCATGTACATATCAACATTAGGATTCCTATGTTTATTATATTAGTATTATATGAACAGCTTATATCCTGAGTTAGTCAAGTTCTTGATAGTAATAACCACTGATTTGGAAGAGCCGTCTTTAGCTAAATGTATTTATTTCTTTTCCTATAAAATATTTCTGTCATATGCAGTATTTTATCAACTGGAAAAAGACACAATCCAAAACAATTGTCACTGAATCAGTGTCAATAACTGAAATATTTCCCTAAATTTATTCAGAAAATGTAATAAATTCCCCACCAATGTCAAGAAACTCTCTCTTCCGAGACTTCAAAGTCTGAACAAACATTTGTAAGCTCCTAACAGTGTGGTGAGAACCTTATAAGGAGCTTTCCCTTGTACTAGGTGTAATATTGATGGCTGCCATTATGATTAGAACACATACCAGATTTTTGGAGTGGGGTGGGATAGGGTTGGGGGCATGTGACACATATAATGGACAGTATATTGACTGACATCATTATGAATAGAAAATTGATATGTTGTTCATGAAGATGTTTGTGAAATTCTGGAGCATTACTCAGAAATAACTGATTAAGACGATTAACCTGATTAAGAAGATTAAACATGTATATCAAAATATTGACATTTTGTCTAAATGAGTGAGTGAGTGAGTGAGTGAGTCATTGTTTAATGTCACAGTGGGAATCTTTCATCTATACACAACAAATACTATTTGATTAAACTATTGATGGTTCATCTAAATGGCATTATCTTGACGTCTGCTAACATTGAAATATTTGTAACCTGAAATATACAGAGTGGAAGGAAAATATACACTAAAAGCAGCCCACAATGGACTCTACCAGAAAAGAAAACAATAGGTAACATTGTTTGAATCATCTATTGTCTAAATTCCCATACCATGCCGATGTGTGTGGGCTATGTATTGTATGTACTAGATATGGAGGAGATATGACACAGTAAAACACTGAAGACTTCAAAGGTTCCTATGCATCTTTTCATTACAATATAGTAAATTTATGATGACCCTACCCTCCACCTATTATGGAGACTGGTACAGTGTCACAGAAATATCAGGTAATTGCATTGTGTTTACACGAAATACCTAGTAGTTATTACAACATGTAATACATTCATTAACCCTCTCCCTGCTGGATTAGGCATAGGCGCAGCTCTTTAGGGTATCTCCGGTTGCCTTCAGTATGGAGATGGTTAATGCCTTTTTGATAGTTGCTCACCGAGACTCGGTGCCAATCATTGTTGTATTGAATATCACATAATTTCGCTTTTCTAAGACTAAAACTAAATTAGAGGACACAGTAATATTACACTCACAGTATTTGTAAATTTGGAAGTTTCTTCTTAAACATCCCATCATTCTTTACGCGAGTAATTTCATTATTTTCTAGTTTCCTGAAACATAACAACACTGAGGTAAGATATTTAAGAAAAGATGAAGATATTGTACATGAAGATATTGTACATGAAGATATTGTACATGAAGATATTGTGCATGAAGATATTGTACATGTTATTATATCACGTTGAGATTCATGACTAAGTACAGAAAATTTACAGAAGACAGTAGCTTAAAGGTGGACTTAGACAAGTTTGAGTCAATTGGTTGTAATGATGCGTCAAATCACATCATGTGAGCAAACATGCGATGTGATTCACTACGACCAAGAATGCATGACTAGAACAATTCCGCAGAAACGGATTATTCTATAGTGAATAACTGACAATTTCACAAAGGTAGTAACTGCAAATTCTCTGGAGACAGGAACTGACAATACCACAGAAAAAGTTACTGACAATTCCATGGAGATAGTAACTGACAATTCCACAAGGAGTAACTGACAATTCCACAAGGAGTAACTGACAATTCCACAGTGACAATGACTCACAATTCCGTGGTGTACATCGGCAGATCCTTAGGGACGTTCTTCAGTCCACGGCCCGAGCAGTCCACTGTAGTTCCCACACACACGCACTCCCGCGGACACTCGCGGTCAATCATACAGTTCCCAGCGTTCTTCGTACGATGAGACTCCGAACCTAACAGTCAGATAGTAGTAGCGGTGGTTAGTAACAGAAGTAAACCACAGGCAAAATTCAGAAATAAATAATTAGAGTAATGACATGGATAAAAAAAATTGAGTAGTTTTGAGTTAAATCTGATGGCAATCATATAATATTGATATACACAAGAATTGGTCCATGTATCGTAGAGAAATAAGAATGCATTCATATATCTTAATTATTTTATTAATTATATTAATATTGATCATAAAGTACATTATTAAGTATAATTAAGGGAAGTTTCAATCATTTCTTCATTGAATATCATTGAATGGTATATGAAAGAAGTTGTGACATATGTTTTTTGTTTCTAGTCCTTGAAATATTTCACATTCTATAACAAATTTAATTATTTCAAAAGTGCATGTTAAATGAGTTTCATTCAAAAGTTTAGTTTTTTCTCTGAAGTTAGATAAGGGGATTAATGACTTTCTGTCACGAAAAATGGTTAACTACTGAGGTCAAGGACAGGTGTACAAAATGGGGGGTCTGGGGTTAAGTGACATAGAATAATCTGGGATCATTTACAATGTGTGAATTACAACATGCAGTATAGGCTGGTCAGTCTTTTGACAAAAAGTTATTTTAAAAGCTCAGTATCTTCAAATTTTACAGAATTTCCAAGAGAAAGTAGTCGAAATTGAAACATGAGCTCGGCTATCCACAGAAATAAAAAGTTAGCAAGTGTTAATTTCACATTTGAAGAGCTAACATCCTAGAAGTTATCGTATTGTATACAGATGCTTCAGTCCCAGCATGCAACAGCACATGATGTCTTCCTCCAACTGACTATCAGTGGGAGGGCCACAGATGTCAACAGAGCTGGATGGATGACATTGTCACAAGGGATCCATGCCGGAACACTGGTAGAAAAAAACAAAATAGGAAAATACTAGAGTATGTTAGGAATAAAACTAAAGAACACTCAAATTTTAAGGCACCTTTACATTTGAACTTGTTAGCACGAACGTGTCCGATCTTTTTACGTCGCATCCTGCGTGGGGTTTCGCATCGGGCCCCACTCGTCTCGATCGGGTGGAGGTGGAGGTACTCACACAGCCAGAACAAGTTGCAGTCGCAGATGAATGGGTTCCTTGCCAGGTGTCTGAAATTTTAAAAGATATAACTAAATAGATTTACTTCAAAGTGAGAGGTGGGTGATAGTTCAGTGGTAGATTGTCGGACTTCAGAGTCAAAGGTCCCGAGTTTGAACCTACTCTGGGGACACAGCATCAATGCTCGCAGATGGTACTTTAACATTATCTTGACATGATGTACGTCACAGTGCAGCTATCATTCTTGCCTCACAGGTTTACGACAATACTCAGTGCCATGGGTGTTGCAAATGTATTTGTGCTGAAAATTTACAAGCTGTGACATAAACAACATAATTTGTAAAGATTCAGGCAACTTATTTGTGTAAATATGTATAATTGTGTATAATCTTTGTAATTGTGTAAATATGTGTAATTGTGTATCATATTTGTAATTGTGTAAATATATGTAATTGTGTAAATATGTGTAATTGTGTAAATATATGTAATTGTGTAAATATGTGTAATTGTGTAAATATGTGTAATTGTGTAATATTTGAAGTAAAATGTGCACACAGAATATATCACAGGGAACATTGACCAATCAGAATCTGATTTTAATTTATGAAATACAGGTAGAATCATTTAACATTTTTAACAAACTGTTCTAGAATGTGGATGTGAATCATGTTTAAACATAATCTGAAAATGTTTAAAAAAGAAGAGGATACTCTCACTAAAATTAAGAATTCCTTTCTCTTTGTTTCATTTGAATTTACAGTATTAATTAAGACAATTATTGCAAGAAAATCTTGGCCTCGAGCCTATTCTGAAGCAGTAATGTCCTCCTAACTTCCCTGCAAGCCAGGCTGTGGGACTTAGAGTAATTAGTCTGATTCACCCCCTATTAATTCCAAAACCAGTCATTGGACAAGATAACTCAAACCTTGATTATCTGCCCATTTTCTGGCACTGCACGCTCGTATTTGGGGTTCTTGGGAAAGATGGCTGGAGATTCACGGTGACACATGCTCGTTAATTACGGAATGGAACGGGAATCTAATAATCACTTAGATCCACTCAATCAACAACTTGAAAGAAATGGATCATGGAGTCCATGGGGCATGAAAATAAGGTCCACCACTGCTGTTCAGTCTGCAATGGGCTCACAATGCCAGGACAGACATGCTGGTCTTAGACTTGTGCCAATGGTTTTAATATCAAATCAAACACAAAGAGTTGATTTAATGAATGCAATTCAATACCATGAATGCATTTTTCCTGATATCGAATTTTCAGAATTGTGGTTTGAAAATTCATAATTAGTTTGGACATCAACATTTAATATGGATTCAATAGAATAGGATTACATTTGCAAATCCATCATCAGGGATGAAGTCACTGGTCAAATAATTTCAATAATTATTGCAATTATATATAATTATTCTTCTCCTACGAAGTTCTCAAGAATCATGAAGTTCTCAAGAACCATTGCTCTATTGGGCATGTTTGGTTGCCACCAATGGGAAGATGGTTAATAAGTCAGGCTGAAGGTCTGGGTATATGTCCACCCCTGCACCATTTAATATATATATGTGTATGCAGTTTCTATCTAACTGGATGCTTTTCAAATTAATTTAGCTATCAATCATAGAATGGAAAAAAGGTTTGAGTACATTTCCATCCCTGTACCATCAAACAGAATATTTTTCAAATTAATTTGACCATCAATTATGGAATGGCAGGACTTTTACCCACCACAGTGCATCTTGATTAACCCTATTGATGGTCTGAGATATTAAATACAGATGCTATCAATGAGACAGAAACATTAAAACTCTTGACATATCTCAATGGCATCATCAACGACTTGTCTGTATGAATGTCCTGTAAACTCCCTAAGGAACACACATTCAATCTTCTGGGATCATTGTTGGTAATTCAAACCTGTTCCATAAAAGTTATCGTCTCTCTAAAAAGCATTTCATCTGCAGACCGAAAGCTGGGGCCCTAAAATGTGATTATGGCTGAGTCAGAGATGACTAACAGAAAGCTATCTGCTTGTTGCTTCACTCAACACATTTGATCATCCCCTTTGGAGGGGACTTTAGGGAACTCTGTAAGGAAGATAATAACATCTTGGGTTTGGAAGTGGACATATTTTGCTTGGTGAGATTCTGAAAAATTCCAGCTTAAACTGTAGCTCTTTCTCTAGCATCTTTCTATCATAAATGGCTATAGTATGACTTTCTGACGAGGTAATTTTTATCCTAACATGATGAAACACTAAATCTTCAACAAGTGTGACCCAAGTTTGCAATTCATATAAAGCACGTTGAATAAATGCAGTTCCTTGTAATCTTGTAATGCTATATTCCTAATTGTAACATGATGGTATTGGTTAAATAATGACTGCAAACGCTAAGATGTTGCATTTTATGAGTGCTTCATGAGCCCACACTAGAGTAGTAGACTTGAAGACTGTCGATGGGTGACCTGGTAATTATGTGAGAATCCTGGGGGTATTACACCGCTAAAATATTTTCAAAATAAAACTGAATTAAGTTCAAATAATCTGGTTTGAACTAAAATTAATACACTTGTGGATAACTTTATCTAAGAATATAGTGATAAAATATTAGTACATGTAATCTGTGATATAGCATGGTAATCAGAGAGAAAACTGATAACATGGTTATTGATTTTTAAAAAACATGGATGTGGAAGTTAATTTAGTTTCTGCAATCAAATATTGTTAATGTCATCATATTATTTACAATAGAATGTGTCGTAAACTAGACGGATATCAAACGATTTCATATTAGATTAATTATTTTTATAATAAATTAGATATACCAAATCTTAATATTAGAAATATATGTCACTTATTCTTTTAACAGTAATCTAAATATCACTTGTTATTATATATTATATACAATGTGAGAGGAATTGCTGCTTGAAAACAGTGGAAATATGAGAACAAAATCTAATCAAATGCAATGCTAAACAGGTAAAACTAAATTACCATTTACTAATGAATTTATCCTAAATATGTTTGGTAATGGCTTAAAATATAGAAAAACAGTTGAGATGCAGGATTAACATGAAGTTGTCTAAGGTCGATATATATTTAATATTTCAACTTTAGGAAAATTCTAAGGAATGTCTGGTGGACTTTAAGGATTAAGTCACTGCGAGAATATTCCACCCATTTGCATTTAACCGAAAATATATACATACAGACCACGTGACTATCAGCACGTGTTTTTAGAGTAATTACATAAACATCGTTAACCACACATGAAAGAGACACATGGTTGGATCGCACGTGATCTCCAGTGTAGATCAATACATGGATGTTAACACGTGTGGATGTTAACACGCATCGTAGGTATATCTAAGTGTGCAAAACACATCAGCTTTCAGAACACGTGAATTGCAGAAGTGACAAAATGGTCATATCTATGCCAACATATGCCAATCATCTAGTGTATATTTTGTAAAATATGTTTCATGAAAAAAAAACATTGTCGACTGAATCATGATCAAAATTACACAGATAATTGTAATAAGGAACTGAGATTTTGCATTAATAATATAATTCCATGGTTTTAGTGAAATGCTATTTTCTTTTATTAAATAAAAATATATGTTTTAGATATATAAGGAAATTAATTTTCTATGGCAAAAAGGTTGAAGACCTGCTTAATCTTCTCCCTGCTGAAGACAACCAGAGATGCCCTAATGAACAGTGCTTTTGCCTAATCCAGCAGGGAGAGGGTTAAACATGTGAATATTTTGTCTTTTATCCAAAATCACTCAAACTCAAGAAATTCCAATTAACTGGAACCATCCTGATTCAATCAAATGGGAAATTAACCTTGTTTAAATTCTAAAATAGTTGTTTTTTAAAAACTCAATTTCGAAGTAACACATTTGTTCTAGACTTTCTTCTCTTTTGTGTGGAGTTATTTTCTTGACAGATGACAGAAGAGAAGAGAATTGACAGCTATGACCTAATCACTTCACACATTTTCATCAGGTACAAGTTGTAAAAACTCCACTGCCAATGTAAATAACTAATACTCACAATGTCTGGATGTTCTTCAGGGGAGTGAACGTGTTGTTTGCCAGTGACTGGATTTTGTTGTCATACAGGGATCTGAAAATCAGGAAACAATGTCCATAGTTAGTGTAGATCGTGGCATAGACTAAACAGGATGTTTGAGAGTGTCTCAGTTATCAGAGAGTGTCGGGAGAGTGTCGACGCTGCCGCCAGCAATAATTATGTTATTTATTACATTTCCACTCTTGACATATGAAGACGTCACTCATAATGACTTGCTTCCAAGTTAATCACAGAGATGTCAATATCACCTCGAGAGCAAATAGTACGTTCCTAATTTATAATATTGCACTACTATCCACTTTTACCCACTTCATGTCAAATGAGAATAGAAAATCTTGAAATAACAGACTGTTCAGAAAAGATTACTGTAAAACACACAAATACATTGAATCAATAGGAGACATATTTTTTCCTTATTCCTTAACAGAGAGAGCAACAGTACTTAAAACTCAATAAATGTCATAGCAACTGTTAAATTTTGTACCAGAGGTGTTGAAAAAGTGGATATTTACCCATCCTTCTCTCATCAAATAACAATTTTTTTTGTCAGTTAAAAATGAAAGCATGAAGAAGCCACACAGGGAGCAGAAATTTTGTCTTGAATTCCCGCGTGAGTCGAGGCTTGGAATGCTATCTATTGTTTAGTCTCTGACAGCCCATCAGCATGCTTGTACATAGATATTATTAGCACATCGTATACATTTTTACAGGGGAAACTGCGCTGAGACATAAAGTAAAACAAGTCAGTGCTTGTCGGCTTGCATTTAGATTTACATCAGTGCCAGTATCCTGTCTACTACTACTGTCACACTGTTTGGGTTGAAGTGAGCTGGTGGTGTGGATGTGGTGGGAGGATAACCTGAAATCCCAGGTGTTGTCAGCGGAAATGGTCCAATGACGTACGTTGATGTCGTGCTGGAGTGCTCTTTACTACAGAGAGATGACATCAGGAACCAGTGCTGGATTTGAGCTCAGAACCATTGGTTTGGAAGTCTTGCAGGGTAACCAGTGTGCTCCACTTACAGGGTAACCAGTGTGCTCCACTTACAGGGTAACCAGTGAGCTCCACTTACAGGGTAACCAGTGTGCTCAATGTGCCCATCACCACCCCCACACAAACACCCACTCAGCCACACACACCTGATATAAACCAGGTATAAATCTCCAGATACTCACTCATCCATTCACTCATTAACTCTCACACATTCACTCACTCTCACTCTCACTCACACACCCACCCACTGGCATTGACCATACTACTGGTTCCTCTACTCACTCACTCACTCACTCACACACACACACACACACACACACATTCATTCACACAGGGCTCCCCACACCCACCCATTGTCTAGACTGTAGGTTCCTCTACTCACTCACTCACTCACTCACTCACTCACTCACACGCATTCATTCACACGGGGCTCCCCACACCCACCCATTGTCTAGACTGTAGGTTCCTCTACTCACTCACTCACTCACACACATTGCCTAGACTATAGGTTCCTGGGAGACACAGTACAGGTTCCGTGGTACTTACAACAGGTTCAGGTTATGAAGATCCTTAAAAGCATCCACTCTGACACAGGTTATCTTGTTTGCATTCAGCAGTCTGAAAATAATGGAATAATAAATAATGCAACAATAAAATTACACAAAATTAGAATAATCCACAAATATTAACTAATAATTTGGTAAGGTATACTACATGTATTTTATGTTAACATTTATACTGAATGAATAAAAAAAAATCACTCCTCCATATGGCATTCGAAGTCGCCTCCAGGAGGAGGAAGGTTAACATTGCGATGTCATTAAGATGTAAATGAGACTTTTAGACTTAAATAGCGCACGGAAGTAACCAGACTCTTATATCTGGTATGATCAAGAACACATAGTTTATTTTTAACCCTCTCCATGCTGGAGGCAACCGGAGATGCCATAAAGAGCAGTGCTTGTGCCTAATCCAGCAGGGAGAGGGTTAAATTGTTTGACTTGACACATTTAATTGATTACAAAAGATAAGTACAGTATATTAATGATACGTTCCTACATATTTCAACTCTTGCAGGTAGAAACATTCAGATTTTATCATCAGAGGTCAGTATCTCTACTTACATTTCACATTAAGATGCTTAAGTATAAATAATTCAATGATAATGTTGCTAAAAGAGAGAGTATATCACTGCATAGTTCACTAGAGACATATATCAAGCCGTCATTTGTCAACAAGCAAATGTAAACCATTTCTAAATATATCAGATATGTGCAAACTTCCACTTCTGCAAACTCATCACAGAAAAAAAGACATAATTTTTAAACATGCTTCATGACCTCAGGTCAGCTTCATGACCTTTGAGTTAAATTTGACATAGCAGATATCCTGGCTATCTCCCCTCAATTTGAACATAAATAGGGGCAGTTATCACAGGGGGCGGACTTCAAAGTATATTTATCTGCACAGCCCTGCAGTAGAAATAAAACATGGCCCCAGTTGGATTTAATCATACTAGCGTTATTAATAATCATAAATGCAATTACATATGGTACGATATAGGTTGAGGAATGTCACTGATATAAAGACAAGTGCTAAACATATTCAGTCATACGACCAATGTGCATCAATACAGTGTGGTACATTTTGAGTTTTAATTGGACTAGGATCTACAGTGGATGTTAGAGAGCAGTACATAACCTCTCGGTTATGAATCTGTCGTAATTCCGAGGCATCTCACACCTCAGTCACCTGAGATTACATCAGAGTTACTCGCCCCTTCCACAAACACAGACTAAAACCAAATTCTAATACAGCTGTGTGTGCAAACTCTTTACCATAGCATTAATAACAACTTTCTAAAACATGTTACATGCCAGATTAATTTTTAACATAATCGCGTTCTTAATAATTCGTGTTAACATGTACCTATTGTCTTAAATACCTTTAGGGGACTTATTAATAGAAATTGTAGCTTTGTATTGTAGCATGATGTCATGGCATTGATGGATCGGGTGTCAGTGTAGTATACCTGCACAACAAATAGGTCTGATGGTGCAGCTAATGCAGGGCCTTGGTTTAATAATTCTTGATTTAAAATGAGAAAAACTGACAATATAATTAAGAGATAAGCTCTATTCATTACATATTTCTCTCAATCTCCAGAAAATGCATTGAAAAGAATCAAATCAAAATGTGCTACCATTGCTATGAAGGTTGATATTTAGGAGATAAATATATGGTGTTTGAAATTTGCGTTATGTTATTGAAATTCGACATGGCAAATTTCATTTGAACCCAACTCGCTCATGATCTAATGGAAAATCTCTGGGATCTAATGATATTTGATCCTGGAACATTTTATTTCTCGACCAATTAAATTGCTAGAAATAACCTTTAACGTATATAAAAACAATACAAGTCCAACTTGAGGCATGTATATCATAAGACGGATCTCACAAATCAGATTGACCGAAAAAATAATTCCTCAAATCCTGCAACATTCTAGAAATCATCTTTTCGTAAATGTTATAACTTTACATAAACCATTAGTCTGTACCTGTGTTTATTTAAATATCGGCAATAATTTCTATATCCAACTGATTTTGTGAGGTAATAAATATTTACTAATACAGTCTCCAGTTTGTGTTTTTACTTAAGTCACTCAGTGAATAGTAATGATGTCAGAGAGTGATATCAGACAAACCCGGCTGGAACATCCATTATACGTAACGTGGCCTAAAGACGATGTGCTTTTCAAATCTTCCGCTAGTTAAGTAGTGTCAAATGCCACGCGGCAAAATGCACGCGTTATGGCTGCCGCAAGCTCCGTTGCTCATCTGATGGTGCAGCGAGCTCTGACAGGATGTGCATGAAGCCATGTAATGGCGGAAATCAGCTGGCAAATCGCGCAGCCTTGAAACGTATTACTGAGCTTATTACAATATGGCCGGATCACAGTTTTGACAGGAGAGAGAGGGAGAGTGCGTGAGTCACAAATCTAAATAGCACTCCATAGTTTTAAAAGGATAGTGACTAAGTCAGGAACTAAGTCATAATTGGGAAACATATTAAACAAAATTAATTAAAAAATTAGGAATATAACAAATTTCATGTTTTTCATTGTCCAAAAGCCAGTAATTGGTTAATTTTATATACAGGTATATATATATTTAATGGATATTTTTTTACAACTGAAAACATTAAAATTAAGCTGTTAGGGGTTCTGTATGTTTCTAGAATTTTGAACCCCGATATTAGGAAATTGTACTGGATAAATATTTTGAAACATATTTAAGTTTTCCACATTTGCCAACAGTTGCTAATTGGCAGACATGCCAGGGAGTGAGGTGAATGTAACTTACAGAAGCTGTAGAGATGATAATCCATTGAACATTCCTGGAGGTAGATCACTTATTTTGTTGCCGTAAAGCACACTGAAATGTAAAACAAATTGGGTTTTACTTCAAGAAACACACTGGCATTTAGTCTTAGCATATCCCAATTAAACATGCAACTAATTCACACATTGAGCAGGACTATATTTAAGCACATAATTGGACTAATGTTTTCAAAAGATGTTATTATGTGATTTGAAAATTTACTATTCTAAGACACAGCACATGTAGCAGAGTAATACCATGAATCAGTGGCAACTTAATACGAAGAACTATTTTTTTCTTTGCACATTCAGCTGGTGTGAGAAGAAGCACCTGGATAGTTCTCAGGCATATCACTCAGCTGTCAGAATACGAACATTAAACATGGTGGTCAACCAATAAGAAATTACACCATTAATTTAAAAAAAATAAAGATCGCTTGGTATTGCTAATGGACCGATTATGTACTTATTATTATCTTTTTTTTTAATTGGGGTTTAGAGTCGCTTTCAAGATTCTTTCAGTTATATCACGACTTGTCAGTTTTAGGGCAGGAGGAAACCCACAACATCCATAGCGCTGAATGCTGCAGTAAACCTGCCAGCACCGGCTGGTACTGACAAGACCAAGGATGATAACTACATTGCCACTCTACAGATTCATCGCATCCTATCAATATCGCATCATGAATGTAACTTTCGCGAAAATTGATGCTGGGCTCCCGGGACGGGATTTGAACCTGAAACCTTTGGCTCCGAAGTCCAATGTTCTACCACTGCACTACCACCCACCCCACCTATAATGCATAGTAACCAGGGATAATTAAGATATTTGGGTGGTGGGGTGGGGGTGGGTTGGGTAAGGGGGGTACATACAGAGTCCTGAGAGAATGAAGTCCTGATAAAGCATCAGGGGCGATGTAGGAAATCTGGTTGTTGCTCAAGTCTCTGAAACAACAACATCAAACATGAGTACATGAGTGACTGGTTGCATTACATTGCAGTGGGAACCTTTTACCTACACACAACAATATCAAACATGAACATTGATACAGTATCATGGTGAATTTGTAGAAATCTCCATACTGAACATAGAGACAAAATGTATCACGGTGAGATTTAAAATTAGAATTTGCTGTGATATACACATTTCAGAATATTCTAAACAATTGAAAGAATTAAACAAGAAAATGCACTACGGTATTGTTATAGATTTCATTAAGATTAATGTCTACAATTCATGGTGTAGGAAATATTAATATGTTTTAAGTATATGCTCACATCCTCTGCAGCTTCGGCTGCTCTGCAAACACTCGGGATGGAATCTGAGTGATATGATTTTCCTCAATTCGACTGAAAGGAAACATAAAATCATTTATTGAATGAAATATTTGTAACTGAGGACTGTGTGTGTCTAATAACTCAAGTCATGTGTTAGTGATTGTCATGTGACCAATTGTATACATAATACTGTGTTAGTTTGATTAACAGTGAAATGTAGACACTCTCTGACACAATTTGCTGGTATGGGGGTCATGCATCGTGATGTAATACCCAGCATGTAATTAAATTATATCAGATAAAGGTATAGGATATTACAGTCATTCAAGTATCTTGAGAAAAACTCAAATTATTTCTCTAGGGAAATAACATTGATATTAAATAGAAACTTTTATAATATCCTATGAATAGGTTCACACTCAAGTGCACTATAAAACTCTTATAATTCTTCAATTGATGGCAACTGTGACACAAATGTCTACTAAATGTCATATTCCTGCAAAGCTCTTTGTGTTTTGCTTCTAACTGAAAACCAACATTATAATTATTTTTTAATCTGTCTTACCACTCTGAATATCATTAAAGGCACAATGCCACTCCAATAAGTCAACTCCCAATGCATTCAATATTAACTGATTCTCACAGGAAAGTAAACCTAATTATGACACAATAACTGGGGTGGTGGAGCATATCGAATTACGATAAAAGACATTTCCCGGGGCAACGCAAAAAATGTGGACATTTACTCTGTAAAGCCCAATTCCCTACAGGACATGTAGGACAAATTGAGCTTAAATAAAAGTATCAGAGTTTAATTTCCCTTTCAAATACTGTGCAGCGGACTTTGCGATCTCTCCATGTCTTTGTGCATTCGCCTTCAAACACTTCACTCCAATTTGTGGCTTTACCAACACAAATCAATCAAATGTTTCCTTCACAAACTAGAATTCAAAATGTGCCTTGGCAGATCCTACAACCCAGCCAAATGACATCGATTTGCCAAGATCATACTATGCTGGGCTATCCCAGTCAGTGAGAGCAAAACATTTCTACATAAGTGGATGCCATAATTTCTTTGATAATTCGGAACCCAACCGAATCAATACGTACAATGTCTGTGGTGGTAGACTTGAAACTATGTACAATCGACACAAGTCTGAAATAGGTCTTGTTTTATACCAAATGCTAAGCTGGAATTGAATTAATCGGATCGTTTCAATTACACAAAATGCCTGACGATCAATTTCAGTTCGTGCACAGCAGATAAAGCGCAATTAATCCTGTATTAAGGTCGTATTTGAGGAATTGATTGCGCTGTGTTTGATGTGTCCCCTCAATAAACAGATCTTTGACTTGATTAAATAACCAACGCTTACTGATGTCATAATGACATTAACCATGCAGGCATCTTGAACGAATTCAAATCACTTCCAATATCGTCTACGCCAAGTCTATACATAATCATCATTATTCATGTTATTATCTGACGTGGATATCAATTTCTGAATATTAATTTTATTGTACGATTAAACAACTGGTATTAATCTCGCTTAATCTTTAATTTAGCTTGAAGACCTGTTGAAATTTGCTGTGTGTGAAATAATTGAAAACTAATGCATGTATATTTATCAATAGATCTATAAACAACTTATATGTACTTCATTGTATATTTTACATACATGTATATTCAATTTGAAAGAAAGAGTATTTCTCATGAGAACATTAAATATTGAGAATGCCACTTGCCTACAACAATTAATATATATATTGTTCTTTGGTTTCATGTAAATTGTTTGTAAATGCACACATATATCTTTCTAGACATTTCTTTCCGACTGCATTTGCACATTTTCTCTAAATGCCATTTCACAGACAACAGGCAAGCAGCTGTGTTGCAATTTTGGTGCTTGGAAAATACACGACAGTTTTGGATTTGAACTCACAGTTCTGTGGCAGTCTCTGGGATGTTGTCTGGGATCTGAGTGAGTCCCTTGTCCCGACAGTCGATGATCCCCTCGGTGCACGTGCACTCATGAGGACACATGTTCTCTGCCACACAGGCCTGGGGATGGGGGCTGATAATCCCAGCTGAAATGTGCATACATCTAACTGTATCACTGTGTTACAAGTGAGTTGAGTACCTAGTGACTTTGGTTAGTACACAATATTTCAATATTTCATATGAGCAGTGCAGTTAATAAAACCTTAAATACACACATACCCCCCCCCCCCCCACAAACACACACAAAC
>JAUTBT010036953.1:0-17850 GCA_032361225.1 Lepetodrilus schrolli
AAGAAATGACCGTCATTTTATGGTTGTTCACTGAAGTATGAACGATTTGAAAGTGCTGGTTAAACTCGTGTGAACGTACGCATAATTATGTCAATGGCCTAGATCTAGTCATGAAAACCTGCATCTAGAAAGGAAATAAAAGTAAAACAAAATGATCCACTGTTGTAACTGATTCCACTGTGGCAAAAGTATATACGAAAGTTGAAACTTTTTCTGAAGTTTAAACAAGTATGAAGACAATTTGTTGTGTAAACTTTTGTCACGTGACCATGTCAGCACTCGCAAAATCGTTTAAACGTCACAGTAAGAAATTATATTTTAATGTGGCATTTTTAATTGGTCTGTTGTAGACATGTTTGTTTTTATTAACCCTACAAACATCATATAGGTAATACAAAATAACAAATTGCATTATTTCTTTTTTTACATTTGATAAATTATTTACCTTGGAAGAGCCTTTTAAAGTTACCCACTAATGGCTCTGCTCATGTATGGTCTTGTACTGCAAGCAATGTGAAATTACTGAATGAACAGTTAGTTAAAAAACACCATATGACATTGTGTAAATATTAATTGCATTCTACTCAACCTATCCTGTTTTATGTTACACGTAGACAAAGTTCTCATAAGTGCGTGCAATCCTGATATTATTACCAGGCTCGTAGCTAGGGGTATTTTAATGTAAGTTCGCCAGTACTGTAACTGTACTATTTTTATATGTTTTGTTTTAAAAATAAAGTTAGCTAGGAAACTGATGTGGTGTATCTGCGTTTAGGCGGCTATGCACCTGATTACCATGAACACTATAATGTCAACGTTGTGTATAACTATTTAAACAATTGTATTCATTCATATACATGTACATATAAATGAATGAGGATTGGTAAACAAGCTATTGAAGCTACTACCTGATAGTTATACAAATACATCTTCTTGCATGTTGTGTGCTTTATTCATTTCTGTGGTTGCTATCAGGCAGTTGACGGGCATGATGGACTGGATGTACACGCGGGAGAAGAACAACTCCGAGGACTTCCTCCTGGGGAAGAAAGTCGATGAGAAGTTTGAGAAGGGAGACCAGAGTCCTCCAAAAGAAGGTTGGCAAAATCTTCAATAAATTATTCTATTTCTTCCCAATAACTTATAAGTAGCTGCAGTAGTAGCTGCAGTGTGCCCTTTCAGGACATGTTATAAAGATGAGTGCTATGAGCACTATGACTTGTATACATGGATATTTGTTATACAAGCTAATGAAGCTACTACCTTCAATAGCTTGCAAATGATGCCCAAATTTTTTTTTTAAATTTTGGTTAGGGCATACAAAATAGTTTTTAGGCCATAGTAATTTGATTCCCTGGTTTATGGATTTTTCTGTGATCATTGTGGCTCGGGCGGTCAAATATATGAATAAATATAAATTGATATTGTGGCCACGCGACTGGGTCCAATATAAAAATTTAAATAATTGGAGATGTCTATTGACAGAAAATATATATGATACATGTAGTGGATTTCCAGTCTCGTGTGCACTTTGTATGATTCCTGAAGCCTACTATGCAACCAGATAAGTGCAATTGTTGGAACCATTCATGCAGTCAAGGTGACGTTGAAGCATGGAACCAAAGGTTGAGCTGAATATTTAAAGATGGACTTTGTGATATTCATGGTTTCCAGGAAATGTTTGTGGTTAGTCAGAGTAAAGACAGGAGTACCACTATTCAGATTTACCAACAAGAACAAGTTTCCAAAGTGGAAAAAATCGGGTCGGCGGATCCATAAACCAGGGAATCTAATAACTATGGCCTTTCCAAGATAATCTATGAGTAGGGTGTCATTGCATTTCATGCCAAACTGTAATGTAGTAATTATGTCTTAAGATGTTCATGTTATTCTTTGCAGATGATGTATTTAGTGAACGTATCAAGGCAAACATCGCCTTGGATATGCAAGCCAAGATGAGAGAAGATCCCCTCTATGCTATCAAGTAAGAGAAAGAACTCAAACTCATACACACATTTATAACATGATTATAAATATCTAAAGATGGAAAGAAAAATTATTTCAATACATTTGATATTTTGACCATGTTTACTGAATATTTTTATCTCATTCTTCATTCAGAAAAAGAGAAGAGGAATCCAAGCGTAAGGTGCTAAATAATCCAGTGAGGTTGAAAGAACTGCAGAAAATGGTAAGACAAAGGTTTTACATTTATTTTAATACTCAGTCCCCCATTATCAAACATGAGATGTGATTATTGCCTATGATTGGGAAATTTGACAAAAATACTCATCATTTAGGGAAGATAGGACATTAATCCAATCCCCTGAAAAATTATTCACATAAAGATTACTTTAGTAGAATTTAGTAGATTTACAGTAGTAGAATATATTATGAATCGTTAAATGTATAAATGTATTGGGGAAGAATATACTTTAGCAGCATTAATTAGATCATGTAGATGTGTAGCATACAGCATTCAAAATGTAGAATACATATTCTTTTCAATTTACGTGTTTTTCAGATTGCACAGCAGAAAAAGGAGAAGAAAAAGAAGAAGAAACACAAACATAGACATGGTTCTGCAGAAGATGACCTGCTCCAGCAGTATCTGTCCATATTGTCTCAGAAACACAAGCCAGGACATAAACATAAAAACTCAAGCAAATCACACAAAAAGGTTCCACCATCAAGTGACAGTTCCGACTCTGGTTCCAGTTCCGATTCCGAATCCGACATGCATCGGAAAAACAAGACAGCAAAACATAAAGAAATGCGTCATCGTCATGACAGCTCAGATTCAGATTCACAGAGACATAGAACTTCAAACTCTAAGCATAAACAGCATCAGCATCAATCGGAAGCCGATTTGGACGACAGTGCCCGTAGGAGATCACGTAAAAGCAGGACAGAGTCGCAGCAAGGCAGAAACCCATTAGACCAGAATGTTCACACTATCGACAGTCGGAAATCAAGGAAAACTGGAAGGTGTCTCAATTCTTCGGACTCGGATGTAGAAACACGCCAACTTCACAAGGGAAGGGGATTGCGGAGATGGGAGGAATCTGGTGGTTCTTCCGAGGAGGAAGCCAGGAGAAAGAAGCTGAGATATGGCCTGATTGTACGATGAATATTCTGTTTATCTTTCTCTTTCAGTGAGAAGTTAGGATGAGTTTATAAATAAATAAAATAATAGATAATATAAATACTGTTAGTCCATTTTCGAAGCGCATCACTGTATTCTAATGCATGCTCGAAGTGCTAAGAGTTGATAATAGTTCTGTGTTGTATGGGTACCTTCAAATTACAAGTTGTGAAAGAAGCATTATTCTCTTTTTCACTTTCATAAAATAATGTTACAAACTAAAGTTCTCTTGAGTAAATATTTAGATAGTAAATATTTTACTTGAAATAGTCTAATATAGATAAACATTATATATCTTGCACCACATGCATGATTTATGATGGTGGTGATGATGATATTTGGCAATATCATATTAAACCTATCAACAAAGCCAACTGCCCAGTAATATATATACTGCAATGTACATTGCTATTATGTTTTATCCTATCTGATTATGGAGATATCACATAGATATAAACAGAAGAGGCAAAGCCATTCTCTTGGGCATCAAGCAATTAGTAGCATTTTTCTACATTTCAAATATTCAACATATTGAATTTTTCTCTTCATTATCTGTTCTTCTGAATTTTTCACAGAATGTGCCTATAGATACTTTATCATTTACTATTTACATTGCCATTGGTTGTCTCAGAAGTCTACGAGACACAAGTCACGGTCGCAGTCACCAGACAGAGGTCACAGTAGACGACCTCCCCACAGATCCCCTCCGAGGAGACCCGCAGGTCGGAGGTCACGCAGTCGCTCACCCATGAGAATCTCCTCCAACAAGACAAGTAAGCAACGAAGAGAACCAACACCTCCAAAACGGTGAGTACCATACATCAACGACAGAAAAACTGACTTTAAATTCACAGAATAGTTTGGAGGGAGATTGGGTGGCTGGTAGAATATTGGACGACCTCAATCATGTCCCAGGAGCCATGTTCACGAAAGATACATTTCTCATGCAATCATGATAGGATGCGTTGTCTGTACTGTGTCAATGCAGTTATAATTCTTGCTACGTCAGTACCAGCCGGTGCTTGCAGGTTTACTGCAGCACTTTATGCTACCGCTGTTGCGGGTTTCCTCCTGCCATAAACTGACGAGCCGTGGTATGAGTGACTTTATTTTCAAAGCTGCTATAGACCTGGGGCCCGTTCCACAGAACAATCGTAGCGCTACGAGAATCGTAACTGCTGTACGTTAGCATGGAGTTGCTAAGGAGTTGCCACTCTCGTAGCAGTATGATCGTTCTGTGGAACTGTGGCCTGAATTCTAACTCTAATATCTGTTGGCGTATTACAGGAAGCTAACTGATGAGGAGCGACAACAACGGCTTCAGGAGATGATGGATAATGCCAAGTGGAGAGACGAACAGAGGAAGATCAACGTCCATCGATACCGAGAGGAAGACCGCAAGGAGGAAGAAATTGAGAAGAAGAAAAAAGGCAGCAGTGCAAGTTTCTTAAAGTAAGGATATTTCTCGAAAACATATGTCAAATAATTATATTTGACTTGATAATTCAATAAGGCATACTAGAAAAATATGATGACCTGGATCTTTGATTTTTAGTTTTTAGTTTTCTTGGGTTGAAAAGCAAGGTGGGGTGTCAGAGGTGTAGCCAGGGGTGAAATGCAGTGCAGGCCCACATGTTACTAAGTGGGACCACAGGAATTGAACGTCATAGTCAAAGACAAAATGATCTGCAGGCATGGGCCTTCTGGCCTAATAATTATAGTAACTACACCCCTGGCTGTGGGGTGGTGTCATCTGCCTGAAATGTCGACATTAGGACGTTTTTGCTTTTACTATAATTATCATTGTTTTTCATGTTTATTTCAGCCCGATGTTGTCGGAACATGCTAACAGTAGTTCAGTGGAGGAACGTCTAAGAAGGAACAAGTACAACATTCAGAGGACCAAAGTCGCTCTGGACAAGAACTTCACTAAACACTGATTCTGTGCCATGATTTGCAAGCCACATTTATTCCTACACAGCAGTTTCATTTAATAAATAAAGAACTCTGCCATGATGATACGAGTTTATGCATTTATGAATGTTTAAAATATGGTTCAATTTCAGGTATTAAATAATTTATTATTTTATATGAAGAGAAATTTCAAGAGCAGTTCCATAGAAAACTCCAGCAGGCCTCTGTATCAAAGACTACCATTGACAGGATGGATACCAAGGATAGGGTACCTGCATTATTCCACACCAATGTTCATTAATAACATTTGATTAAATTAAATATATATGTAGAGATGGCAGGTTTTTTTTCACTGTGTACAGGACCAGTTCAATGTTGATATTGTTTTAATGTACCAATGTATGTAAAAAATAAAATTTATACTTTGTAACCTCTGTTACATTTGATTTTAAAATGATATGACAGCTATATTTGAAAGAGGACAAAAAGATCATTCAACAGTTTGATGGAACGACAAGATCTTATTGAAACAATTATGTAGTATATAATAGTGATTTTTAAAAAAAATCTTTAACATTTAACTTTTTTTAAATAAAAATTTAATTGAAATTTAGAGCCACTTTCAAGATTCTTTCACGTATATATCATGTCTTGTGAAACTAAAGGATATCTTCAGACTTCAGGGAAGTATGAGATCAGTGAGATAAGATGGATCTATTATGTATTCATTTGTAGACCAAGTATTCAACTGGGAGCCAGAGATTTGATTTTCATGTAAGAAAGTATTATTTCTTGCGATATTGAAGACTGCTGTATTTTGTACTTTATCCAGCTCTGGCAGGACTCTTGAAACAACTTTCTATGTGATTTTTACAGCCTGACTGTAATCTAGCCTAGATAGTGCTATTGATTATGCTAACATTTTGACAACATCATTGGCAATCATATGGCGTACATGTAATTGATTTAAAATGGTAATACCAAGTTTTCCATCAAGAATTCACAGTTAAAATATGCATCAAGATTTTTCACATGCTGCTAGTATTTAATTTGAGATCCCACTAGGTTTCTGTACGTGTTTGTTCCAACTAGCAGAGCTTCAGGGTTTTATCATAATTGACCTTTAATAAGGTTGAAGATTAAATCTCTTGTCTGTTTCTGTAAACCATTCAAAATAGCAGGGGCTGATTTTTGGATAAATTGTTTTCCAATCCTATATTGTTGAATAAAATATGGTTAAATCAAACTTTCAATACCACTGGTACGAAGTGCAGTAGACATTGGGGATGTAATCGGATTTTTCACAACTGAGTTCCATCGACGTGTTCCTGACATTTCATTTAATGCCAGCTGTTTATTATGCGTCCAAAGGTTTGATATGCAAGATGAAAAGAATTGGTCAAAGTACAGATCCTTAATGAAGACCACACAACATAAGCATTAGCTATTCTGGACGTGTGGTAGCTACAAAATTGCAGCTATACGTACGATGTCAAGTGTAAACTGTTTCGACTTCTCTGAAGTCCAGATAAGACCTCATCTGTGCTAGCGGGCTGTCCCCGGTCTTCACCAAGTCGAACAGCTTGTCATGGCCGACTGTATCAAACGCAGCCCATAAATCCAGAAGCATCGGGGTCAGTGACTAACACGCCATACTAAAACACTCGTAGGAGTAATGTTTCTATGCTTAGGACGATCTGATTTAAATTCATAGATGAGATGACTTTAAATACTCGTATTGATGTATGCATATTAAGTACATGTCCACACACCTGAACAAGGTCGCATACGTACACGATCTATGTACTACTTGAAGTAAGCCTATTTTTTTTGTCACTAAAATTACTCGTCTAAAGATTTTACAATTTGCATTTCTCGATTCAAAACTAAGTTCCATTTATTAAATGTAGTTCATGGGGAAAACTCAATTAGTAACTGAATTTTAAATAGCTGTTTTGAGTCTTTTTAATGATATCCGGGCAATATTAGTACTAACACACACATTCTTAAATACCTCTAATGACAACAGCATAGTAATTGTTAATTAACTTCATTTGTATCCGAAACTTTATCTTAATTGATACTTTTCAAAACAGCTGCAAATGTCTCTTTATACTGCTACCCGCAAGTACTTATCGACTACAGGTAAATAATCTCTATTAATCCTTCTCAAGCATGTATCTCGCTAACAACGGTGACCAGTAGGCTGCAGTCCAGTTATGGCCGCCTACACTCTGTATATCATCCTGACCCTCGTATTTCTCCTCACAGGTAAGCTTTTACACACTCATCTTTTTATCCAGAATGAAATGTGTGTTCACATTCATTTTTATTAAAAGTATGTATAAAATCTATTGTTGCACTTAATTTTTAGTCTATATACTGTCTGGGTACCGATTGCTCTGCGTGTTTGGATATTAGCCTATCCTACGAATGTATTTAATGGACCTACCGTCTTTTATTTGAAGAAACGTTTTTATACTATCATCACTGATGAGAAATAGTGTCCATGTTGGTAACAATTAATGGCGTAAAGTTTTTTTAAATCGTGTCTTTTTACAGGTACACGGGCATTCAGCGTTGCTGGAGAGACGAACATTCGTGCTAACCTATTGTCAGCTAACTACAGCCCTGATGTTCGACCAATCATTATCACCAACATAAACCTCGCTTTCAATGTCCTCTCCGTGCAGAGTTTGGTATGTTATTATTAAAAATATATATAATAATTAACCTCATATTCATGAGAAAAAAAACACTTTTATTTCAATAGGTAATTTCAAGAGAAGACGACCCACAATTGGAGATATGTTGGTGATATGAATACTACTACCGCAATATAAGGGAACGATTATATTCATATTTTTATGTTATACAGTATACACATACAGTTGTATATGTCAAAATTGTCTCAAGTAATTGTAATGAGATTTACAATACATGCGAGAAAAGGCAAGCGTATATTGCATGTGCCTTTTTGGCTTGTGTGGTAGGCTACTTACTAAGTTTGCCTTCATTAACGAAAACAATGTATTATCATTATGCGTTCCCTTATTATTTGACTATAGCACATATACTTTTCTATTACAATTGATGTACCATACTCATGTTTCTATAGTCGGGTTCTGTGCATGGGAAGTTCATTGATTAGGCTAGCGCTAGTCGATATACTGACATAGAGTGATTTATACCAGTAAACAGGCATGATTTATCTGAATTAGTAAGCGTGACCATCACACATAATTATAGATTAAGCATGTAGTGAGTAAATTACATTAAGCATTCAGTAGATTTTGATTCAATCCACCGTGCTCATAGTATGGGCTTTCATCCCATACATGCATGTATTATAATCAGTTAAACTGCTATAAAGGATATAGCATCTAATAGTAATTAGTATTTTTTTTAAAATCAAGTATAATTAGAATTCAATATTGTATCTATGACTTAATAATATAGATTGTAGAAATTCGAATCGTGAGTATTGAAAATAAGTTACGTTCTTGTATGTTGACGACTTTCATCCGATAATACTTAGATGTGGAAAGGAAACTATCAGAAACACCGCATACACCACATCGCATTAATATCCTGCTCGCATTAATTTCCTGAGTTACAGTATCAGATGACAATTATGTAGTTCCCCTTTGACGTATTTCAGAACATTCAAGCACAAGAAATATCTTTCGCTGGATGGTTTACTTTGGTAAGTTGTATACAGGTATATTTACGGTAGGTATCCTAGCTACATGTATCTTTACAGAATAGCTATCCTACACATAAAGTAGGTATCCCTCATTATACCAAATATCCAAAATATCCAATTCTGTACAACTTCCCCCCCCCCTCCCCCCTCCCCCCAATGTAAATTTATTTTCTTTGGCTTTTCTACTACGGCATAAATATTTAATATAATATAGTAGTAGTAAAACAACATCGTTTAGGTCAGTTTTGACTTATCGGTGGTGAATATTAACATATCTATACATGTACATGCAGAATATAAGTTCTCCTTGGTCCGTCAGTACCAACCGGTGCTCGCAGGTTTACTGCAACATTCAGCGCTACGGGTTATTTCTTCCTACTCTTAGCTGCCGAGTTGTGATATACATGAAGGAATCTTGAAAGCGGCTCAGAAGAAGTACGTGCCCCATTCGCTCTTATACAGCGTTATTATTTAGATATAGGACAGCGTATGTACTGCAGGTATGGACCGACCCCCGTCTAACGTGGACCCCGTCGTCGTACGATAACGTCACCCACATTCACACCGACGATGATCACATCTGGAACCCCGTGCTCGTCGTTGATAATTCGTAAGTTATATGTCCATCCATTACGAGCAAGATGTCCTGATGTCCAAGATGTCCTGACACAGCGGTCCGTCGCCATGATAACCAAAGTCTAAATGTCCTCCATTTCACACTTGATAACGGGAAATCACAAGATATATTGTTAACATAACATTATTATAATTAAAACAATTAATCACTCTATGTAAACCATCTTCTTCGCGACGTTTCGTCCAAGAATTTCAGACTTCTTCAGGTAACTAATTAGAATAACTGATAAATAATACTGATTAATATAACTGCACATTAACTTTGCTGTCTCATACCTGAAGAAGTCTGAAATTATCGGCAAAAATGTCGTGAAGGGATGGTTTACGTAGGGTGATTAATTGTTTTAAACATTTAAAAGACACTCTGGAATGCATTCAGTTAGTACCAACAAGAATTGTGATCCCTTCTGCCTCGCCTCAATGAAATTGAACTTTTGTGGCCTGCTATCAATCAGTATTATATTTAGATATGGTTAGAATGGTATCCTTATACGGACTAAATGGCCGTAGATATCTACATTGTAACTGTCATTCTGTGTTACAGAGTGAGCGATCTCACCCCGATAGACGACGATAACATCCCCATGCGTGTCACTTACCAAGGAGAGGTCAGCTGGCAGCCTCCCGCCATCATCACCGTCAGCTGCGATATGGACCCCACTTACTTCCCCTTCGACCAGCACACGTGCGCCGTGCAAACCACTAGCTTCGGCTACACGTTGTCCGAACTGAACCTGACGGTCAAGGGAGCCGGGATGATGACCGCTTTCTACAAAACCAACGGAGAGTGGGCTCTCATTGCGTACTCAGCATCGCGAGAGGAGTTTGACCACGATGCCGATCGCTACGCCCGCCTTCTATTCGGGATCACGATGAAGCGTTTGCCCAGCTACCACGGCATCAACCTCATTCTGCCCGTCCTCATCAACAGCTTCCTCGTGGCCTTCGTCTTCAAGCTGAGTCCGGAGTCTGGAGAGAAGCTCGGGTACGCGTTGACGGTGTTGCTGGCGTACGTCGTGATGCTGACCATCCTGGCGGCGTCTGTGCCGTCTACGTCTACGTCCACCTCTGTTTTGGGTGAGGGCTCCTGATCCTGATCCTTCCTCCTCCTGTTCCTGTTCCTCATCCTGTTCCTCCTCCTCATGTTCCTTCTTCCTTCTCCTCCTCCTCCTCGTCATCCTGCTCCTCCTTCCTGCTCCTGCTCCTGCTCCTCCAACCTCCTCCTGTTCCTCCACGTCATCCTGCTCCTCCTTCCTGCTTCTTATTCCTTCCTCCTCCTCCTTCCTCCTCCTCCTCGTCATCCTGTTCCTCATCTTCCTTCCCTCTCATCCTCCTTCAAGTTCTGATCATGTCAAACCGAGTAGAGGTGTACCTGTAAGTTTAATTATATTCTATTAGCACGCCAATCTGAGGTACAGTGTGATACCATAGGTTCTCGCCCTAGGTCAATCTGAAATGGAGCAGACAGCGACATACTTGCACACTTCAGTGTATTAATCTCTGTAATTAATAGATAATATTTATTTCCAATTCATAAACACGTATAAAATTAAATTAAATTAAACATATTTAATGGAACAAAAATGTTAAGGAATTGAATAAAAGATAAAGTGTTCAGAAGACTTGCTGTATACAAATATATATATATATATATATATATATATATGCATATTATGATTACTATAATTAATATTTGAGGAATATGTAAAGAATAAATGAAATTACAATACGGTATTCCTTAAACCACTTCAGTTCACATGGATTAGCATTCATTCTGTTACATATTTAACACTATGGCATAAATAGGATTGTCCACCTATATCTACAACTAAGTCACGCAAGAACGTATTAATACGCAGCTAGTTAATCTACTGTCACACATTGAATATATTTGTTCTAAGAGGCATCACATTAACTTACAAAACATTGTTAATGATAATCTGACTTACGTGATCGTATTATAACACTAATACCATAGTATATTGTAATAATCCTCCCTTACCATGATATAAACACTCAATGTGACAATGATGACCTAGAAGTTCCGACTTAAGAATGTGTCTAATTTCTTATCACGGTTCCATATACCCTCGATCACGTCTATTATCACTGTTCCCTATATATATATATACTAACGTCTCTGATCATTGTTTCCTATGACTGAACGTCTAAGATCAATGTGTCATATATCCTAATGTCTCTGATCACTATTTCCTATGTCCTAACATCTCTGATTGTGTTTCAGAGGTGTACGTTTCCGCTGTGCTAATGATGAGCACCATGTCAATCATCCTGACGGCATACATACAGAACATGTACCACCGGAAGTCATGCCACCCCGTGTCCCGCCGGATGCAGGGGATGGCCCGGGTCATGGCTCGACTGGTCTGCTGGAAGAGGTGGGAGCACCACGACAATGGGTCCAGTAATAGCAGGTCGACGTTCACGGGGAGAGTACAGCCGTCCGACCCTCCCATATCCACCGAGTTAAGGGGGAAAACGCCAATTGGTTGGGCCGCAACATCTCACGCTCAACTATCTTGCTGTTGTGAAGACTTGGACGACCTTACCTGGCCAGAGGTGTCGCTCATAGCCGACGCCTTCTGTTTTAGTCTGTTTCTGGGGATAATCACGCTGCTGTCTTTGATTATATTGATAGTGCTAGGTGCGCAGTATTAGAGGAAAACGGAAACTTTGTCATCATACATGACACGGATCCAAATGTATCTTTATATTTTACATACAATTGTATACGTTACTTGAACGTATCATCGCTGAGCAGTTACTGATTCTGTGTTTATATCATGAAATACGGTACAAGATAGCCATTACATAAAATTAAGATATAACTGCAAACAATTCCTCTGTTGCCTCTAGCTCTCTTGCTGGCTTTTTTCAACCATGTTACAGATTATGATCAGTTACCGTCCAAGAAGAGGTTGGCAGTGTGACAAATACATTAGTTTTATGTAGTTTATCAACATGTTATCAGCTATATCTGCGGTGGTTGATTATATATGACTTAACAAACAAAAAAGCCATGTTTTTTATTTCAAGTTTTAAAACAATAAATGAACGGCTGTGTAAAATATTCTACACGCCTACATGGATTTTTCAACTTCTAGACAATTATTTTACCAAAACTAGGTCACGTGTGTAGACATCACATCATCCGGTATAGTTGGGAACTGTGCTTCACATAAGAATGTCGAATGCTGATTGGCTAATGGAGTGTGTATTATTTGCTAAATACTCATTATAGATGACAATGACGCTCTGCAATTGGCAGCCTCATGTAAGCATTCATGTCACTGACGCGGACAGCTGTCAATTCAGTTCTCACAACAATAATCACTATCTCTGTTGACATTGACCTAGTGTCAAGTAAGATTAAATCATATAACAAAATATATTATATTACAATGTACATGTATTGTCAACCGTGTACTATAAATGTGTTACTATAATGAGTGTGCAGTTCCTAAACAGTAATTCTTCTTCTTCTCTCTCTTTCTCTCTCTCTCTCTCTCTCTCTCTCTCTCTCATTGCTCACCTTTTATTCACATATTGACCTCATTGCATGAGAAATATATTAGCCGTGCTTTACATAATATCATGCTTTTAAAACTGAAAATGTTATGATGTAATGTTTCTATAAACAAGACATATCACTTGAAAGTTTTCGTGTTGAGTGAATGCCAGATATATTGTTTCATTTTAAGGCCCAACATACCATTTCATTCCTTGAAGATTGACATACTAATTAGTATGATCTTGATTCTCAGATGCCTCGTGTGTCAGTATAGTGTCATATAATGGTGAGTATAGACATGGGTGCATCCGATTTTTAAATGGATCTATAACGCATGAGCTGCAGCCGTTATTAATCGAAGCTCATTCGTGTTCTAACTGTAATGAGATATTTTATACAGTTAGGTGTAAAAACCCTATATACAATAACAACCACACACATTCATTTACAGACAGCAAAACAAAATATTATGTTTTTTAATGGTAATTATTGTTTCTATTGAAAAGGTTTATAATAAGCAGCACCAATATGGTCGATTTCTTTTCACCACCGAGTTTCTGTGTACCATAGATTCTACATTAGTTTCAAGTTCTCTTTTAGAAAAGTTGATAGCCCTGAAAAGGGCTGTTTGTCATAATATCTGTACTGCTTCATCTCGAGCTTAATTCATCTTCCTCGCTACTGTCTTCAAAATGCGAGTCCAGAAATATATTGTTATCGTCGGCTTCAATCTGTGCGACTTCAAACCTCAGATCACCAATCCGCTCCGCCTTGTCACAGGCATATTGATAATAGGCGTTCCGGACGCCCTCCACTGTAGCCATTTTAAGTCGGAGGTTGTAGCGAAATGACCGGTGATTTTCTATTCTAGCCTTGTCATAACGCCTCTGCAGATCTTCTAGTTTTCCGTTCAGTAGGACGACCTGGTCGCACGCCTTCTTGAACTTCTTTTCAGTCTCTTCCAAGTCTACATAGATGTCGTAAGTAAGGGAGGAATCGTCCATGTTGGAGCGGCCAGAAATGCTTATTTCATTTTGGTACCGAAATGTTCATGCGGATCTAGATTTATATAGATTTCCTTGACACACCGAATTTAATACGGCTAATTAATCCCGTGTCAAATGTTGTTATGGTGCCCGTCTAATTTGCATAATTAATTAGATTGGTGAAGGAGCGTCGAGTATTGTCATGTGGCACATGGTATACGGCGGTTGGCATAATTACGAATGTCCACACAGATAGATTAATTGAAAATTAGTTATGTATTTTTTTAAATAGCACAAAATATTAATAATAGCAACATACGTAATATAAGTTTGTACACGAGCAGAGCATTGTGATACTTCACTTAATTAGGTGTTGTTCCATTCAATACTTCACTTAATTAGGTGTTGTTCCATTCAATTGCCTTTCTTTTATGTAAGAAAGATTGTTTTTGTTTGTTTTTTTATTTACCAGCAAGCTACGCGGCAGATTAAACATTGGTTGGGTATGTACCGGCAATGACACATTTTAACGACAAAAATGACAATGGAATAAGGAAACATGGAATGGCGTAATCTTAGCCCTTAGGTATTCTATGTTGATTAAGGAACATCTGTAAGCATATTTACAATCTGTAGGATACTCGTCTTAATTAAAATATAGACGTACATTACAGATAACGAGTAACAGTTCGACCTCTCAGTGATCACTGTTTCCTATGTCCTAATATCACGTCTATTATTATCACTATTTCCTATCTAGATAGATTACCAGAGATAGTTGCAGTTATACGATTCAAGTTAAAACCAGGTGTCTGGTATATATAATTACGTATACAGAATGGGGACTCTAGAGCCTATATTCTCGAAAAGTTTCGAGAATAGGCCCCGTGTAGGTACCTATCTCTGGTTTACAATTGATCCACATTGTGAACGCTCATACCGGGTCACCTAAATCAACGTGAAACCCGAATGAGCGAAGATCGACTGCTCGTCAACAGACAGCCGGACAGCGGGACAGACATGAGATAGCCGGGCAGACATGAGATAGCCGGGAAGACATGCGACAGCCGGAAAGAGAACAAAGGACTATCAGTAACCTGCCTATCTCCATGTTTCTTCACAACTGCATGAGATCAGCCACGCCAACAATAACAAGTATCATTGGCTATAATTATTATATGTGACGCCTGGAACAATTTGCAAGCTACGTATAATGAACATGGCTAGACTGTCCAAGTCTTCAAGTTTACAGTATTATACTTTTACAACCGATGTATATTTTATGATTTATTTTACTGTAAGATATTTTATGAATGCATTGGTGAGACTTTAATACACCCCCCCATCTCTCTCTCTCTCTCTCTCTCTCTCTCTCTCTCTCTCTCTCTCTCTCTCTCTCTCAAATAATTTTTGTTAAATAACGGATAATATTCAAACAATAATATTTTTCAATTTACAAACGTCAGGTATCGCAAAAGCCCACATAACTAAAATATCGTAATTTCGAAAAGCCTTTAGAAATACACTACCGCATGAAGACGTATATACAAAGGAATACCATCCAGTTACGTCACCCTAAGCTCGTATAATATTTGTATTATAATTACTGTACATACATTTCCCAAAAAGTGAAGATCCTCAATGAATGATCCTTAAGATGTAGGTAGAAGTTTGTCGTGAACTAAATTTATTATTCCCAAAATTAAATGAAAACAAAACAATGTCCATAATGGCATGCAAATATTGAATTTAAGCCTACTTATATCATTATCATGATTATATCAAGTTTAAAATGTATGATGTCAGATATATATTCTTGGGTATTTTGCATGCATTATTTTTCTTCAAGAACATAAGGCATCTTACACAAACCTTAATTGTAATTACTCTCGCAATGTTTATTTTGCCTACAAGTAATTACTCACCGAAGATTAATTAACAATCAAGATTACGGCGCGATGGGCGTGTCACGTGATCGTGCCATGTACGGCACTGACATGTGTGTGAGTAATTCAGTTTGACAGGATATTGTCTGGATGGGGTATAAAAGACCAGCTTCAGTTTCAGTTCAGGCATATCGACATCAATTACTTACAAACCAGTCATGAACAGCAGCTATGACCCCTACACTCGCCTCTACGAAGCCGAACTTAAATTCAAGAAAGCCTGCGAGCAGGTCGTACTGTTAAACGACAAGTTGGAAGGATTGCAGAGACGCTACGACAAAGCTCGAGTAGAAAACCACCGGTCTTTCCGCTACAATCTGAGACTGCGCATGGCGACCGTGGAGGGAGTGAGGAACGCTTACTATGAATATGCTTGTGATAAAGCCGAGAGAATTGCTGAACTGAGGTACGAGGTGTCCCTGTTAGATATAAACTCGGATTCAGACGATTCCTACGAAGGTTTAGGTTCCACGTTCGACGGTAATGACACAGAGAGCGACCCGGAAATGCTTGCGACCCAAATATACTAGCAAGGCCAAAGTCGATCTCATGCAAAACAGCCCTTTTCAGGGCTAATCAAATATCACAAAAGAAAACTTTAAAACATTGTATCGTATGTTGTGGTGCTAGTCTTTAAAAACTAAATGTTTTAATTATCATATTCAATGTAAATATTATATTCCACTATGCTCCTTTTATTGTTGTCAGATTTATACCTGCAATATTAAAGATAAAATAAAATTACCATTACTCTAGAAACAGGTATGCTGCTATATGAATAAAGTATACCCAGAGACCATATATATATTATGGTCGCTTGTAAACCAGAACAGGAAGCTTAATTGAAATATTTCCAAAATCTGGATAATGCATTGTATCGCGAGTATCAATATGTTTTCTCTCACATAAACAGTTTGAAGTGAGAGGGTCAATGAAAGTGTGGTCCTATTAAGCGACATAGTGGTCAGCGAATTAACTTAGTACATCTTCCTACGGTATGTATTGTACAAACGTGCGATATGTGATAATTATTGTTTAAGAGTCTTTGACAAGAACTTTGCCAAGAATCTTTTGGACGGTAACTTTTTATGTTCATTCATTCATTCAAGGGCTTCTATAAGTATGGTTTTCTAGTTGTCATTCCACTGGCAGCGTGCACAACTTAAATGGTTAATAAATGACCTTCTTTGGTTATATTGCTTTGTGATTCAGCGATAGTCCAGACCAACGTCGTTATAGATCTTCAGACATTATGTTATACACACAAACACACACACACACACACACACACACACACACACGCACACACACACACGCACGCACGCACGCACGCACGCACGCACGCACGCACGCAAGGTTACGCCGTCTTCAAAGAAGATCAACTGTCACAACGTCATTATACACCTAATAAATTTCTACTAAATTAATTAAAGCACTGTTTCGTCAGGGATATCGTCATTGCGTGAAGTTACGGTTTCCAGATACAAGATACCCCTGAAGTTGATAATGCCTCCAACATGACGTCTGACCTACCTTGTTGACAAGTATTCGAGTTGGGAATCTTTCACAAAAAAAAATATTATCATATCACCTACTACATATATAAAGTTGTTACGAAAGTATAATTGCTACCATATAGAGCTTATTGAATATTTACTACATATACTGTATTCTGTTCATCTCTTCGTCCTGCAGAGAAGGGGTATCCGGTAAGATGACATAGGCATGTGAATGCTAACCATTCTAGCGCATTGAATGGCAGCTTGGGTTGTATACTCCTGATGGTGTTCAGAATTAAAATGAGAGCAAAAAGATCCATTGACTGAGGTAATAATGTAGCGCTATGATGACGATTTCAAGCATAGATTTGGCGCAATATAAATGCGCACACTATTGTTATTATTATATTACTACTACTACTACTACTACTACTACTACTACTACTACTACTACTACTACTACTACTACTACTATTACTACTACTA
>JAUTBT010036964.1:0-17850 GCA_032361225.1 Lepetodrilus schrolli
GACCCTCTGCCTCGCGTACCAATGTATCACAGGCTCAGCTCCAGGATATCTCTGTGACCTTCTTCAGCTCTACTCACGCTTCCCACAGAACTTTGATCCTGTCCAGACTACCCTTCTTTCAAAGCCCTTCTGAAGACTCTTCCGCCAAGCCTATCCCTAGTGACTGTCTTTATCTGCGCTTCGAGACTGTATTTTTCCACATGGAGTCCAGCGCATTATAAATGCACTATTATTATTATTTATAAAAGAAGATCATCCTAGGATTTTAGATTAATGACCTTTCTTAGAAAATGTTTTAAAAAACAAACTTTAAATTGTAAAAACACGTTACATCATCAGCCTTTCTAACCGACATCCTACAGTACCTAGACGAAAAGGACCAAGCAGAATGGAAAACGGCATTATCCAACGACCTAGGAAATATAAATGGAAATAAGCTCAGGACCTACAGATTATACTAATAAAAAAATTGAAACGTGCTGCTATATAGAGCTCCCTCTATACAGGAATCAACGTCGGAATTTTAGCATCATTTAGGTGTGGTAGTCTCCCCTTACATATTGAGACTGGCCGATTCGCCAAGCCTAAGATTACCCCCAGAACTCAAACTATGATACATTTAGGCGGTGCGAATCATTATTAGCAAGAGTATATTATTATTATTATTATTATTATTATTATTATACATTGGTATAATATTGATATCGAATTCTGTTGCAGGCCAATGCATTTACGGAGAAATTCGTCAGCACGATTGGCGTAGATTTCGTAAGTTACCTAGTCTATTCATTTCAAGTCCAATTACAATGCGTTTTGTGTATTATCGATATAAGGACTGGCGCCGAAATTACGAAACAATTTTGAGTACAATTTCATTCTCAATTCGAATTTTGTATGGCGATTTGTGAACATAACTGAGTTGAGCATGAAATCGTTCGTGACCTCGAAGCCTGGTTATTTTATGAGAATGTCATATATAATTTATTAAACATAATATTAAATATTTATAATTGTAATGAATGCAATAATGTTTGAATTCGACACCAAATTTGTTGCTATGCTTGACGTAGACTTTGGGTCAACACCAAAAGTGAGGTAGGCTATTACAGGATTGCTGCTCAGTTCTAACATTGTTTTTACCGTATTGTTTATTATAGGAGGCTAGAACAATAAAACTCGACGGCAAGATCATACGTGTGCACGTCGTGAGTACCAAATGAACGATATCCACTTTAAATATTAAGCAAATATGTAAGCAAACCCGTGATGGACGTGTGTACGATGTTGCAGATTCTGTTTTATTAAATTGATCTATGGTGAATGAAACTGATCTATAGTGAATGATGCAGAATATATATATATATATATAAAAGAATAATAATAATAATAATAATAATTAGAGATTGAACTGCAAAATAATTGAGCGTTGTTCCAGTGGGATACTTCAGGTCAGGAACGTTTTCGTTCTGTAACCTCAGCCTACTTTCGAGGAGCCAGTGGAGTTATAATTGTTTTCGATGTCACCAAAAGGGTAAAGTTTTATTTTCGAAAATAAATAATCTGTCTGTCTGTCTGTCTTCCTGCCTGTCTGTCTGTCTGTCTGTCTCCCTCCCTCTCTCTCCCTCCCTCTCTCTCTTTCTCTCTCTCTCCCTCTCTCTTTCTCTCTCTCTCCCCTCTCTCTCTCCCCCTCTCTCTCACTCTCACTCTCTCTTCTCTGTCTCTCTGTCTCTCTCCGCTCTCTCCCCCTCTCTCTCTTCTCTCTACACAATCTCTCTCCCCTCTCCCCCCCCCTCTCTCTCTCTCTCTCTCTCTCTCTCTCTCTGTTCAGTAAACGCTATAAGCAGTAAACGCATGAATGTCAGTATTAAGGAATAAATATTTGTTTATTTCAAATAGGTATTTCACCATAGCTACCAAATCCAATCTCGGAAAAGTCTAAGTAAAATAAACATAAAATTTAAAATTAATAATTCTATATTATACTGCAAGGATCGTTTCACGAAGCTCTCATATCCACTACAAGACCATAACGCTCTCGTAAGCGCCCGATCGCCATGTAAAAGATGGCTACGAGAGTGCTTATGCTCCCGTAGTAACGACACCCTGAACATAGATACTAGTACTAGGAAGGATATGCCTAATACTTGTAGTAAAATAATTGAAACTGCTGGTTATATTGTCTTGTATTAACCGTTAAAATGTCCTACTTAAGATTCACCTGTTCAATGCTACTTTCAACTAATCATGACACTGTTACAAGGCCCAAAAGCGCTTTTGAGCAGTTTAAAACTGGATCTAGGCGCTATTCAAATGTATATTGTTATTATTACTTATTGATTACTAACCTTGCAGACATCGTTTACCAATTTGCCCAAGTGGATGTATGACGTTGATAAACTCGCGGGTGAGGACACCGTCAAACTATTGGTGGGGAACAAGTGCGACATGTCTGAGCAAAGGAAGGTGGACTATGCTGAAGCCAAGGTGATATGTTGTTTCCTCTCTTCTTATAGGTTTGGGTCTCGAATTTCATCGATGCTATAGTAAATGGCGAAATTATGGGCACGTTGTCTATAATACTAAAGGACGAGGTCAAAATATAATTTGTGTTAATATCACACACAAAAATAAATACATACAAAGTCATCAATAAGGTGTACAACTTAAAAAATCACAATATATGATAAAGGAATACACGTAGCATATAGTATACAATGTTACAAAGTAGCCATAGTCAGTCTTATTAAAATTAGATCCGAAACTGACATACCTCAGATTCAGATACGTCAAATATATTTGCTTGACTTTGGTATTTTGTCATCAACGGGGAACGAGTCCTTTACTTTGACCTTCAGTTAAAAAATGTAATCGGATTTTTAAATAATGGTTCTACCTATTAAAATATCTGATAACAATTATTTATTTTGAATTGTGAATCTGAGAGATCGGAAGAATGTAGAACATAAATTTGGAAATGAGTCCATTTTATCACACAAAAACAAAATATGGTTGCTTTGTACACAGTAATATTATTATTTAATATTAAAAATTCATTATCGATGCTAAAACTAAATTTGCATATTATTTCAGGAGTATGCGGACAGATTAGGAATAGCCTACATAGAAACTAGCGCCAAAGAAGCTACCAATGTGGAACGTGCTTTTATAGCACTGGTTTCCGACTACAAGACTAACATATTAGAGTTCAATTCGAATACGAACGCTCTCAATTTAAGCAGTGATGACGATAACACAAATCGATGCTGTTTAATTAATTAAAGTGAAATACACAAAAAATACAAAAAGAAAAAAAATCGGAAATTCAATTATTGTTAATTCACATGTATTAGATATTGCCAAGAAAATAAAACGGGTTTGTGGAAATGATTGTATATTATTTATGAAGACAATATTACAAAATTAGTTATGCAACAATGAAAAGAATTTGTCTTCTTTCTTTTTGCAGCATTATTTATTACGTCGTTAAGTAGCCATGTGGATTTCCATCTTCTTGTGAAACATACACGATTTCACTGAGAATACGGTGGACAGACGTAAAAAACACTAGATCGTAGCTCCTTTTGTGTCGCATACGTCCAACTTTGAGAAGTCAATGTGACTGACTGGATAATCGAGGTCCACTGATTATTATGAAAATTAAAATTGCAATAATCTTTAAAAATGTTCAACTTTTTCCTTGGTAATATTAATAAATAAATAAACACATTAGGTAGACCTCAATTCTGGGTTTCCTCCAATGGTGCAAGACCAAATAGGTATGGCATTAAAGTCATATACTATGACAAAAGTGGAACGTATGGATACTGCTATACTGCTATAAATGAACGTATTACTGTAAATCACGAAATTAATGCCGACATGATATTAATGGGAATAATACGACCGGCGTATGGTTGCGTTTAATTGGTGAGCACTTATGACTAAAATCTAGATGTCGCATTAAATTAATGACGCATTAAATAAGTGATTTACAGTATATTGAATGCACCATGCATGCTCACGCATCACTCCGCTTGTAAGCAATTACATCAACGTGTCACCTCAAGCAAGATTTATAAAATGATTACTATCTTATAGGACTACGTACAGTATTTCATCTCCGACCACGGAAATTACCGAAAACGAGACTACGCATGCGCTTGAAGCTTAACACCGATGCATCAACCTGTTATCGTGTCTAATGATTACAGATGTTACATAACTTCGTGTCCACCTCGAACTTGACCTGGCCCACACCGTCGAGGTGCAGTCTACGCATGCTCGAGACTGGACTAAATAGTGGAAGGGATTTAACATACACACATGATGGAGTAGATTTTCAATGGTGGGAAACCGTGAATTTGACCAAATAAGCAGGATGTTCGATACTGGTGCTAATAACAAAAATGGAGCCGATTCCGGGTTCGAACCTAACCACTACCTGGACGGGTAAGATATTTAATTAGCTGAGCTATGATGCACGTATAATGTGTAAAGATTAAACCACGTTTGTTCAGTAGAAATATATAGCCTACATTGTAGTTTGATTAAACAGCTGTGCATATTGACTTATAACTTAAGTCAATATCATGTTTTGAAATCTCATATATTGTTATATAATTGTGTTTATGAATGTATATGGTCATATACGTATACTATTTATATGCATGCATTATTCATATCTGTTCTTGACCAACTAAAAATGGATCGTGACTTCAAATAAGGAAAAAGATGGTATACAATATGAATTATGTACGATTAATTATTGTATCGCTAATTTTCACTATATGATTTTATTAAAAATGTTATTATTATATTGTCTATAGATAATATGTACAAGTCTGATTGCTGGTCATAATTATATATAAAATACCATGTACAGTTAGACCCCATTATACCGGACATTTCCGTTTTCGTTAAAAATCTTAAGTGAAACAACCGGATCATCGGACCAATCATTCATGGTGTATATAGAAAATCCGTAGTTGTTAAAAGTTGTCCGGTAAGCGGAGAAACGTTATAACGGAGACAGTTATAGCGGGGTCTGACATGTCGTATTTATTTCGATTTTATTTGGGCTTCACAGAGACTATACCATGAAGTGTATAATTATCGGCGACTCTGGTGTTGGAAAAACCAGTCTAATGACAAGATTTGTGGTGCGTGGTGTTTTATTTTAAGTTCCTAAATATACATATAAGTTGAAATGGCACAAATATATTATCATAAAAAAATAATGATTTAAAATTTTAAATAGTTTTGTATTATGAATTATATGAGTCATTATCAAATTTCGTCACACTTTCACATGGTCAAAAACATTAAAATGAATAATTTTTTTCAAAACTGTTTTACATTCATGAATGGAATTAGGATATGTCAAACAAACAATACTCATATTATGTAGGCTTAATCCTTCCTTATTTTGATTTTATTACACCATGTTTTAAAATTTTATGTGAAATTTGTCACTACCGTTACAAACATTTACATTAATATTTGTAAAGAAACACCCAAAATAATCAGGGATTTTGTAATGGAAAAACATTTTTACAACATTAAATAGTAATTAATACATAGACAATGCTGCGAGTATTGTGTAAAGGCGGTAATTACAGTATAAATGCAAACCAATATTATGTGGATATCAAGAAGAGTCCATTTTGGAGAAATGAAAACGGATCCTGAAGTCATATAACTATATTGGATGTCACTCACCACACATTTATGCAATGCAATGAGAGCATATAATTAGAAAATGTACTTTTAAAAATATAAAATATAATTTTCCCTTACCGTTACACCCCTCTGTCCCCATTGCCACTGCCGTTACAGTGGGTTTTTTTTTCCCTATCGTTATACCAAACGGTCACTGCCGTTACAGCAAAACAGACTGAATATCTATATTAATTCTATGTTTGATAGTGTATTTTGTCTGAATTTTCATAGTTTCTACAGATTACAAGCAAAATATATCTATGAATTTGCATATTTAATACACAAACTGTTGAGTTGTCCAAGCCGTGACAACATTTGACCTTGCCGTTACTTAAGCCATAATAACGGCAGTGACCATAACAGCAGTGACAATCAAGAAAATAATATTAGTTTTAAAACAATAAATGGTCGGCAAATTTCCTCGAATATATCCTCTTCGGTAATGTCGTAACTTGCATGAATGAACTGGAGATGTTCAAATATAATATATTGGTTGGTTTTCAAGGTATACCCCGTAACGGTCAGGACATGCAAGAATCTCAGATATACAAATCTGCTCACTTTCTGTTGCATAAAATTGAGAACAATTCATGTACACCAACAATCACTCTGTATCTTGGCAGGTAGTGGAGTAAGCAACCAACAGGGAGACTATGACCTTTTAGATGATTTTTTAAAATGTAACGGCAGTGACATCAAACCTTGTGACAAAGTTTGACATAATTTCGTTATGATGTTTTTTTTTAAAATTCAACTAAACCATGCCAGTTATATTCATTCAGCATCAAACAATGTTCATTTACAAATTCATGATAAATTATATACTTTTGTAAAACATATTTGACAATGTATGTGACCCATTGTTTTAAGGCAACATTTTAAAACAATAAACACAACATTATCATTAATTTTAAGTCTAAATAGTGGAGCGTAGTCATCCTAAATAATTAACTCTTCCAAACAGGCCTCAAAGTTACAAAAGTTTCCAAGGAGCCATTTGGCTCCTGCAGATCCAGAAACACTTAAAATAAGTGAAATACTGGTCGCCAAATGCAAAATTATGTCGCCATGGTTCCCAAATTAGTCGCTAAATTGAGCCCTGATATTTACTAGTAACTCTGTTATACTTCCAGTGGGACTGTAGTTCGGTCTCTGGACCTCAATAAACCTGAGACTACGACTCACAGTTCAAGCCTTGCCACCCAGGCTGATACTGTGTCATCTGCTGTCAAAGCAGAGAGGAGGTATGTCAGATATTGATGTAGTTTTCCAAATTCTATCAGGTTATCCTGTAGCCTGTGGACTACAATCTTATGAATTTCTATTTTCATTTATTCAAACCATTCCATTTATTATAACTGTACTGTTCCATTTATTATAACTGTTCCATTTATTCTATTCCATTTATTCTATTCCATTTATTCAAACAATTCCATTTATTCTAACTATTCCATTTATTCTAACTATTCCATTTGTTATAACTGTTCCATTCATTCTAACTATTCCATTTACTGAAACTTCCATTTATTATAACTATTCCATTTATTCTATTCCATTTATTCTATTCCATTTATTCTAACTATTCCATTTATTCTAACTATTCCATTTATTCTAACTGTTCAATTCATTCTAACTATTCCATTTATTCTATTCCATTTATTCTAACTATTCCATTTATTCAAACTATTCCATTTATTCTATTCCATTTATTCTATTCCATTTATTCTATTCCATTTATTCAAACTATTCCATTTATTCTAACTATTCCATTTATTCTAACTATTCCTGTCCTGTTCCAGTGTAGAGAGTGACCCCAAGGTGACATCATCGTCACCATTCCCCTCGTCCCCTAAGGACCTGGAGTCTACAGATGTCCCCTGGTCCCACCCCTGGCCTACCGCTGTCTGGCAGTGCTTCATGAAAGGTCAGTGTCCATAATATAGCTCATATTTTACATGTCTAGCCATGTGATATCGGGAGTTACCACCTGAGCTGCTGGATTCGCACCCAGACATGTTTGAATCCCAGGATCAACATGGCTCAATACCACATGGTGTCCGATGTGGTATTGTCCTGCATTTTGTAAATGTTGATCAGTGGAATGGTCATGATTCTGAGACAAATTATCATAAGTCAATTGAGTTTAGTTTATGATTATTGAGGAAGAGTAGAGCAAGGTAACAGAACTTCAGAGTTTGTCGTAATCTGGTTTTCAGGGTCAACGATCAAGTTTCTGTCAGAGGTACCAATGCTGGATGGTGACTGGCATTTGGCAGACGAGCTGGCCGAAAACCAATGTCTGGCCGAAAACCAATGTCTGAGCGACGTTGCTAAATCAGCAGACAAGAAGACATCTAATGTGTTGTAAGCTTTTAAACATTATTCTTGAATTTCTACAGAATATAATTACAGTTTTATCCGTGATGATGATGATGATAATAATAATAATAATAATAATAATAAAAGTAAAAGTAGAGAGTAAATCCCACGATTATGAGCCAGATGATATTCAAAACCTTTTACAAGACAAACTTATTATTTTACAAGACAAACATATTATTTTACAAAAGACATACTTATAATTCTACAAGACAAACTTATAATTTAAAAGACAAACTTATTATTTTACAAGACAAACTTACAAGACAAACTTATTATTTTAGAAGACATACTTATTATTTTACAAGACAAACTTATTATTTTACAAGAAAAATTTACAAGAAAAACTTATTATTTTACAAGACAAACTTACAAACTTATTATTTTACAAGACAAACTTATTATTTTACAAGACATACTTATTATTTTACAAGACAAACTTACAAGACAAACTTATTATTTTACAAGACAAACTTATTATTTTACAAGACATACTTGTTATTTTACAAGACAAATTTACAAGACATACTTATTATTTTACAAGACAAACAAAGAGAGTACATTTATAACTTTGCAAGGGGATATGAAAACAGGAATGACAATATGCCATTGTTTGTTTCAGCTGTGGTCCCGTTGGGTTCCTGTTGACCAAACTAGAGCATGATAACCTGAAAGACAGAGGTCACAGCGACCCAAGAGACAGAGGTCACAGTGACCTGAGAGACAGAGGTCATGTTGACCTATATTTTACCACTGAGAAGACAATGTCTCCAAAGTCCAGAGCAGTCCATTTAGTTGTCCAGTGTCCACGGAATCACCCATTCTTCGTCAAAGACAAAGGTATTACCATTGGTTCCATCCTCTAGAATGCTAATATCATAAATTAATATTGTAGTCATCGCATTTGGGTGAAATATTCCTGCTGTGATGAAAAACACTAATTCAATCAATCCAGCAATCAAATCTAGAATGTTTCCTTTCTATCTGACATCACATGACTTTTCTCATACAAAAATAAATGAATGACAAAGAAAGAATCTGCATGTAGAATGGCACCTTAATAATAATAATAATAACAATAATAATAATAATAATAGTAGATCTTTATTATCCTGGAGGAATATGTTTGTACATTGAAATATATATTACAATTGGAAATGGTGTCAGCACAGTTGTAGTATCTGTTCTGATATTTTCACCTGAAATTGGGACCTCACAATTCATAGTTCAACCATTATGATTACCGTAAGTAATTCTGTCCCGTGTCTTCTGGTCAGGTTGGTCGTCGTGTGATCCCCAGCAGACAGTCAGACAGTACGGAATCCCGTGTAAACAGCTGGAGGAGCGCGACCTCTGTCTGCCTCCAAACCACCCTGACGCCACTTTCTGTCAGAGGTACCGTCTCGGACAACCACTTCTGTGCTTTATCACAGGCTCCGTGTATTGTCACTGATTCTGTTTTTGTTTCTTTTACCACTTCTTTTTTATGACTTCTGCGTTTTATGACAACTTATGTGTTTTATGATAGCTTTTGTGTTTTGTTACCAATTCTGTGTTTTGTAGCATCTTATCATCTGTCGCAGTCTTAGTTTATCCATGGTGTCAATCTAACACGTCAACATTATACATAATATATTGATGAAAATAACCAAACTCATTTGGATTAGTTTAATGGAAAGATATGAATTATTTATGTAAATTATGTCAAGAATATAGTTTACCAGTTAGTTGACCTTTAATGATGTTATTTGTTTCAGTTATCAGTTATCACCAGATGATTCCACTGCTGTATTGGCCCTTAGCTGCATGGCTCAGGTAAAGCCGGTCAATATCACCGTGTTGTCTAACGTATTGAATATCACCATGTTGTCTAACACATTGAATATAGAAATGTATTCACAAACATTTTAACCCTAAAACTTCATACTAAAAATTCATATATAATTTTTTTGAGTACTCTAGAACACTATTGTTTCTTTAAACCATACCTCTGCTGAAGACACTCTGCCATGCCAGGTAAGATTATTAGTGTAATTAATTTATCAGGGAGAGGGTTAACGACATTGTCCGTGTTTTCCTCCAGCACAAGAAGAACAAAGAACGTCAGGCCCACTTGTCGCCTGATCTGTCGTACACCATGTACAAGGATGACACGTTCAAGCTGGACATCCCCAGACCCAAGAGGCCCATGAATTCCTTCATGTTGTTTGCTAAGGAGAGTCGAAACCAGTATACGCAGAAATATCCCGGCAAAGACAACCGGTAAAGATCTGTCTGAACCCATAGCTAGTTAAACCAACCATACACTCTCCTGCAGCTTTGGAGAATATGTGCATTGCTGGTAACAAATTAATTCAGAACACTTTTGATGTTGACAGATCTCGTTGTTCAAAGCTTAATTAGCTTCTACTGATCTTGCCCCCTTTGGCCAAGTTGGTAAACCAAAACATCCAATTCAATTAAACTCATCTGGATACAGCTGTTTATTAAATCTTCTCTAATGGAAGGAACCAGAGTTTAATAATTGTATGAGTGTTACATATTTCAGAGCAATCAGTGTGTTACTTGGTGAAGAATGGAAGAAATTCTCTCCCTTGGAACAGAAGAAATATAAAGATAAATCTGAAAGTTTGGCTAAGGAGCAGAAACAACTACACCCTGACTGCTGGAAACGGAAGAAATAGTTCCGTAAGTCAGAAACAAATACATCCTTTTTGTCCATGGTAATTCAGAAACTAATACATCCAATCGTTTAATCTTGAGCTAGAAACAAATACATCCGTTAATGCAGTTTCCATGTGCATTCAGAAACTAATCCATCTTGTCAGCAATTTTATTTTCATTTCAGTGCTGTTTTTTCATCAGTTGTATTGACTACTGTGATCGAAGCTACGCCCACTGCCATATTGGATGAGAAATGCCTTAAATCTCTTACATTCATTTTTATTGGACAATTTTTGTGAGATGATCATAGGGCAATTTTGATGTTGCCTGGATTTTTATATATTGGAATTAAATGGGTTGTTTTGGCACATATATTGGTGCTATAGGTCTATTCTACCATTTTGTAGATCCCAAAAGACACCTATAATAATTATGTTTGTCAAATTTGTTATTACATTCTTTTTTCTCATATTTAATCAATGGTTGGAGAATTTCTCTTCTTATAATTAGCTGTTGTTTTCGTTTTTCATATCACTTCCAGTCAAACCCACTGCAATCATAGGAATCTTATTGTAAAAGCAATATTTCCCTAATATTTCAGTGGGGTGTCTTACTGTGTTGGACCAATCACATTTTAACAATTTACTGCCAAAGTATGCCATTGGTTACAACAGTTATCATATACTATTGTAGTAATATATGTCTTATACATTGGAGCCTGACCAAGCAGTGATAACGCACCTGTCTAAAATACGTATACGTACATGCTATAATAATTTTAATATTCATAAATCTAGTGTTTTTTTAAATAAATAAATAAAAAATAAAAAAAGCCTTGCGTTACACTTTTATATCTAAATAATCAATAAATACAAGTGCACTCAAAACCAATGATTACATACATTATATATTTCTTGTTTTAACATGAAATGCCCTTCCAGGTAAGCCATGTATATACATTCATATTGTGTTCATGTGTAGATAAATCTTAAATATATATATATCAATTAGATGTTGCAGAAAAGTAAATTATATATTTCAAGTTGATTTGCTATTTATTATCCAGAGTGCTGTCAAAAGGTGCTTGCAGAACTTGGTGCATTAGTTAGATATTTGCCTACAGGAGTAATCACTACACTAAAGAATGCCTAATCTAAACTGCCAAAATTGTATGTATTTTATACAATTTATTTGTGTTTAAGGCACAGAGCAACTTACATGATATTCTATTGTCCATGTGATGTGTGTGATTATCTAGAAGTCATGTAAGTTTTAGTTGCAATCATAGTGTGTAGATTAAAAGGCATACAGTCACAGATTATTGATCGACTAAATGACAAATACAATTTTACCTCTTAAAGATTTACTACTTCGACTTTTACACACAAGTATTTAATCAATCAGCTGAATATTTCCCATGTCTAAGGTATATGATACTGGTATATTATTTCATGTAATGGGCATCAAACCGTTCCATGAAATTCGAAAAGTGAACATTTGAAAAGAAAATACATCACAGGCTTCATTTTTTTGTACATCAATTTAAAAGTTAAATACAATACAATAGTGAGGTCTTATGTCATGTAAATGTAGAATATGACAACCAAACAAAATTTGGAAATCTTTGACTGTGTGCCTTTAAACATATTTAATGACATTTGTTTTTATTTAAGTAATATTTATACTGAAGTGACAAATCTTGTTGTGTTATAATTGTTACTATAACTTATTGCCTACCGAGGACAAATAATGTATGTTCAGTATTATTGTAAAGGTTCTTTCATTGAATACATTATAGAGTAGTTTACAGGAAAATATACCATATAGTTTAATTGTGAAAGTTAAAAACATATCTAGACAAGTTACGTAAATGCATAATTGACTACTTATCATTTCTATCTGTATGTCATCATCAGCCATGTCCAGGTACATACATTCCATCAAACGGTTGTTCATCCGTCATCTCAACGTTAATAGTCATTCCCCAGTTAGAAGTTTGTCATTTATCAATATATCATAACTTGTGTGGCAATATAGAACAATATCTGCCGGAGAGGCAGGCAATATGATCTCGTATATACAACTGTTACAGCTGGTTAGTGATCAGTTCAAATCCAATGTTTAATAGTTGTCATTGTTACATATAGATGGTTTTCTATAAATAATACAGATCTCAAGTTCACAAAGAAAACTATGGAACATATGTCATTTATGATAGAATTTGTTTTGTTTGTTTAGTGTTTAAACAATGCTAGATCTATCCATTTGTAATTCTCTCGATTTCTTGCTAGTAATATTTGATATTTCAAAATGAATAACTATCAGGAAGGTCAAAGCTGATTTAATTCACAAACTGTTCCAAGAAATATCTCTCTAGTCCATCATGTTGGAGGCCATTGTTTTCCAAATGAAGATTTTACAAGGTGTAGTACCATGTCTAATACTTTCTACACCAAGATGGCAAGTGCAGAGTGCATGCCAACTATAGATGTACTTACACTTCATGTTATAAAACTAAACTAAACATTGTATTCATCAAATATGTACGGTACATTTATATATGGTTTAATATTTTGGGTGCTTTTCAAAAAACTATTTTCATTTTAAGTTGCTTCAAGACTATGTAGATGAAGTGTTCATTAAAATTAATGGTTTTTAATAGCAGTGTTTGTTTACTTTAAATTTTCATCGTAAGTTTTATAGCAGTGTTTGTTAGCTTTAAGTTGTTATCATTCGTTCTTGTAATAGTATATTTTCTATGAGATTTAAAGCAAGAGTTTGGAAACATATTGTTTACATAGTCGCAAGATAAAATCTTTTTATCTTTTATCACACTTTGCCAAATATTGTTTGAAACATTGCCAAGACTTCTTAAAAGTGAATTTGTTTTACAATTGGAAAACAATTTATATTTTGCAATATGCCATGTATTACTCTGCTTGTGTTCATGTTTACATAGTGCTGCATTTGCTCAGAACGGAGAAAGAAATATATCATAAAGTGCTCACAAAAATCTTGTGTTTCTTCATTGATTCCCATGGTAATGTAAAACTTCTTCATTCTATGAGAACAAGATTGACCAGAATGGACCAGAACCAAGATATAATGATTATACAGAAAACATGGGTTTGAGTTGTATGAATTTCCGTTCAAAAGTTGTTGGATAAAGAAATTAACACTCTCGCTAGTGTGTCATATTGATTTTATGACACTCGTATTTCCTAAGTTAATATTTTCCACGATCTCGATCGGAAAATATTGACTTTGGAATTACTTGTGTTGTAAAATCAATATGATACCCTAGCTCGTGTATTAATCTCTACATAATATCACTGTATTCGGTCAATATGTTGGTGTTCTGTTTTTAATAGGAGGAAAACCTGCAACAGCTTTGCTTTTACAGTAATATGCCAGGACAAATGTAGACCAACCCACAGGTGGTAATTGAAATTATACATTTGTGTTTGAAGTCTGAAGATCTACAACTGGACTAATATATCAATAAATACCATCAGTTCTTCAACACAACCTTGCAGTGACACAACAAAGTAAACACAACAAAAACATTATATTGATATTTATTTTTGGCATTTGCAGTCAATAAAGGTTTTACTTTATACTAATTGTATAAAATTCAAAAACAGTAAAATGAAAGTATATATTGGATGTACATTGGAATAATGAAAATGTTGGACTGAAGACACTTCAGTGGCTGTGATTGAATAGGAAATCAGTCGCAGATATTTACAAAGGAAAGACTCGGGTATTGTGAACTATTACAGCAAGACTTCCTGACACCAGCAATATTTATTAAAGATTATTGCATTGATCATATCCGCTCAACAGGTGGTGCACAGATAAACCACCTAATAAACAGGATTGTTGATCTAAACATGGCTTTCTACGGTATATAATCGGTGATATGGCAGAGAGATGAGAACATGTGACAACCACGTGTTACAAGACATTCGGTGAACAAAGGCATTAACTACTGAAGATCAATCAAGGGAGATAACTACTAAGCATAGGCCCAACACTAATGAATCTGTGATATGTATTTGACACGCATCTAGATCTACTTTTTTTGTAACAAGTGACTAGACTTGAAGAATATACTACAACATATTTAGCAGTGGGAAATGGGGGAAGTAAGCCATCTGCAAATGGAATTCATGTTGCACATCACCATTCCAAATGCAACATATACATCAAGTGTCCTGTTTGCTTAATAATAACAACAAGTCTATTCATAATGTGCTATATTCACGCTGGAAAGCTTGCTCAAATCACTACATTTTTATTACCCCAGTCAATGTGCACTGATTTCACCTTCTCAACTCCCTGGAAGAGATCATAGTGATATTTTAGATGAAGGAATGATACTGAGAGAATCATGTATATAGAATAATTGTGGGATTTGAAAAATTCTAATTGAAAGGAAAACTTTTAAGAGGAAAATAAAATGATCCAAAACATACCTAAAGATTCTGCAAAAATATTTAAGTATATTTTTATTTATGATATAGAACATCCTATCCATTGACTGTATATGTGCTACAACTTGCCTGCTTTTTTTATATTCACAAATCTGGTGTTTTTTAATAAATAAATTTAAAATTAAAAAAAGCCCTGCATTACACTTTTATATCTAAATAATCAATAAATACAAGTGCACTTAAAACAATAATTATACTAAATATACTAACAGACTGATCAACAAATATAATACATTAGACAAAATAAGTGATATTTCAAGCACCTGCCAGGATTCAAGTGATATGAACATTATGCCACAACAAAATAAGTGATATTTCAAGCACCTGCCAGGATACAAGTGATATGAACATTATGCCACAAGTATCAGGCCCTCCAACCGATGTGATCCCTTGCATGAATACCGGCATGAATACCGGGATGAATACCGGCATGAATACCGGCCTACTAATAGCTAATGAGTATGTAACCAGGCTTCAAGATTATGAAACATTTTGAGTGTAAATTTCATAGTCACGCTCAAAATTTATATGGAGATTTGTGAACAGGATTTGAGCTTGAAATCGTACTCAAAAAGGTTTCGAAATCTCAGGATCAGGTTTACATTCAGTCAGTAATAATGTATTGAATTCCTGTTGGAAGTAATAATATTAATAAGTACATAAATGAAAATAGAAAACACATATGCACCATGTTTCGATGATGAAAATTTACACAATGTTCAAACACTGTTAAATATTTGTGATCTATTGGAAATAAAGCACACTGCGTATATATGCAAAAAATGTTATCTGATACTGTTACGGTAATTGATTAACTGGTAGTATAAGATTTTCACTAGTGAGTTCACTAATGTGTGTGAATATTCACTCTCATGGATGCTACACAATGGATTTCATTCAGACTGTTATAATAATTTGTGTAGATTACTAAATGCCTTCAGATAATTTCAACCAATCAGATTTCCTTCCTTAAAAATTCAATTCTTTTGTTCCTGGCAAAATTAGTGGCAGAAAATGAGATTAAATTCAATAATAATTACATCACGAAATATTTAATAACATTTAAGCCAAATCATGAATCGAGCCATTGGTATTTTATATCTATAGCTACATGTAAATTATTATTAATATATTTGATGACAGAGCATCCAAAGGAGAAATACTCAGTTCCTCAGAAGCATTTAAAAAACACTCCTGTATGGATATTTCTGTCGGTAGTGAAAACCTTTTTGTTAGCAAAGTAGCATTGATTGTTTCTAATCGGATCGGCTGTACAAGAACACTATGATGTGATAAAGGCGAGATCAAATGTAACGAAGCAAACCATGCTTAGAATTACTTGGCAGGCGACGTGGCCGAAGTAGAGACTAATAACTTTATTCTGGCGATGTATGATTTCCTCGTTAAATAAAAGCTTCTAAAAATAACTAAGGTATAATCAATGGAGGAGTGTATCCAATAGCAGTCCTTAGCATAACTCAATGCTCTCAGGGAATCGAAAAGCTGAATCACAAACTATCTTTTGTTGCATATAAATAAATCAATGATTGAGTAGGAATCATGGACCAATGGTTCAAGATATGGGATCAGGGATCCAGGATCTTTGGACCCAAGATCATAACTAATAAACAAGGCAACAAATGCATAACAAACAGGCTAAAACGATATGTTTTCAACAAATATTTCAGTGATTTCAATAATATTCTAGTGGTTTGTTCTCAGTGGGAGAAAACCCCACAACATTGTGATAGCGGTAAGAGGCAAGAACCAAGGCTGATACATACGAACCGATGACGACTACTGTACACTGTGAATACAGACATTGCATCCCAAAGATCCCAATAGTTTCTCCACCTCAGAGATGACACCAGATTGGGATTTGAACTCAGACTGTAATAAATGTAGTCCGACGTGCTACCGCTGTGCTAACATGACCTCCTCTCATTGACTCAATAACAGTCGAGGTCCATCAGAGAATGACCGGGTGTGACTTTGGACAGGACGGACGCGAACATGCCTGGGTCAGCCAGACATTGACAGGATTCCTCCAGCTGGACTCGGAACTGATTGTGGAAATTGGCGTCTGAAAGTTAACAATGAACTGAAAATTAATGAACTGAAAGTTAACAATGAACTATTGTTCATACCATACAGGGTATGGCTAAAATGTTCAACCGCCAAAATGTCCAAAGTAACACTGGCTAAAACAGCCAATGTCCAATATATGTATTTTGCAGGTTTCTTTGCTGTAGATATTAATAATTAGTAACAGACAAAAAGGTTATTTGAAAATGTTAATGATAACCTGTCTGCCTATGCCTGTGAGAAAGGAGTCCGACAAGGAGAACATTTGTCACCTCTATTATTATATTATATTATTATGTCTAGATATATGTATAGATCCTGATATCAAGATTGGTTAAATTCAGAAGTGGTGATGGTTCTTGTAATATTTACCTGACACAGTCAGAAGTAGTGATGGTTCTTGTAATATTTACCTGACACAGTCAGAAGTAGTGATGGTTCTTGTAATATTTACCTGACACAGTCAGAAGTAGTGATGGTTCTTGTAATATTTACCTGACACAGTCAG